>MU723578.1:46818-64400 GCA_026770625.1 Nicotiana glauca
AGTAGTAAAGTTGATTCGCGTCATAAAATCAGGTGCATCGTGAGAGGCAACCCATTGTCATGTTGTATTCACCGTGCTGTGAAGTTAACTAAGGCGCTCGTTGGGAGGCAACCCAATTCGTAGTTTATTTTAGCTTAACTAGAATTTTCTTTTTATTTTTAGGCACTAACAAGTTTTTAGTTAAGTCTTGGTGTTTGAATAGGTATTGGAGCACGTTGGAGGTCATAGCACTTGGAGTTGTTCACAAAATGGAATGAAAATCACATGAGTACGCTCTAAACCTCGCTGCCTACCTCGTGCACCACAACCTTAAGCAAAAAGGACCTGGTAGAAGACCTCGCGTCGCCCAGCTCCTAGTGCGCTATTCTGTGTTGATTCTCTCACATTGCCAAGTATATTCCTCATTGCAGAGCTCACATCGCCAAGTCTAATCCTCGCTGCAGAGCTCGCGTCTCCAGGTCTATTCGTTGTTGTAGAGCTTGTGTCGCCAGGTCTCCTACAAGCTACAGGTCTTGAATAGCTAGGTCTAAAGCTTGCTGCCTTCCTTGCGTCGCATGGTCTATCGTGAGAAATTCCTCGCTAGAGGACTCCCGGTGCCAGGTCAGTTGATTTTTTTTATTATTATTAGTTTCTTTTCTTTTCCCCTTAATTCCCTTTTCTTAAAACACCAAATACACACACATCAGCCCATCATTGCCCGCCCTAATCCCCCTTCTCACTCAAAAACTCCATTAAATTCATACATGCATCCACACATTCTTCATTAGCAACATCAATTGTCGAGCAACCCTACCTCCCAAGCATCTAAGATATGGTTTCTAACTCTTTGTTTGGTCAAATTTCGAATTGGGTTTAGTAATGAATTCAGATAACTTTTGGGTATGTTCTTTATAGTAACAATGTGTTTTTTTGTCCTAACCCCATAAACCCTATAGGAATGGTCTTTTTGTTGTTTACAAATATGGTAGCACAAAATTCCTAAGCCGGTTTGGGAGGGTGAGGCAATCCATCATTCCTACAAGTACTTCCATGGCACTGGTGCACGCTAAGTATTTGTCAAAATGCCTCAAAGGCATTCTTTGTCCCCACTGGATCCCTAGTCTCTGGGATTGTACTACTAGTGCTATGTCGCCTTGCACCACTTGAAATTTTAAGTTTGGGGTGGCTCACTGGTAGCTATATGCATCGCTATTGTAGTAGATATCATTGTGTCATTGCTTGATTATTATGCTAAAATAAAGAAGTGAAGTCTGAGTAGCCTCAAAATTGTTGAACATCATGTGATGAACTCTTAAGTGTAATATCTCGCTACCCGGTAATTAACCAATTACCCGCATAATTAAGAATTGTCTAAAAATACTTAAAATTTTACTTATTTTTTTAATACACATTATACATCCTACTATCATGGTCATAGGGTACCGTGTATGGTACTAGTCTGTAAATATCGATTATTAATGCTCGGCCCATATTTTATCCCAATATGCCAAACTTGGACGAAAAATTCATTTTTTTTGACTTACTTCCTCTTTCATCTTCACGAATTTACTCATCATTTGTTTAAAATAGCATGTGGAGTAGCAAGACAATGTTTTGAGTTGATTCAATACCTCCAAGAAAAGGATGATGATGTTAATGAGGGAGCAGAGGATGAAGAGTGGACATATGCAAATGGGGCCTTCGAAGATGAAGGAGATGATGATAACTTATTAGGGAGTTTTTTCCTACCACCTTACTCGTTTTTTTTATAGATTTATATATGCGCTGAGGACAATGCATGAATTAAGTGTGGGTGGGAGGTTATATATCCTCTGTGACTTGTAAATATTAGATAAACTAAATATTTCTTGTTCTAGTTTAGCATTTAAAAAATGATTGGACTTTTCCCGACGATGGATCTCCTAGACAATTTTCTTGAGGGACTACAGTCTAACAAAAAAATGAAACATAGAAAAATTGTTCTAGTTTTTTTTTTAGATTTATATATGCACTGTGGTCATTGCATGAATTAAGTGTGGGGTGGGAGGTTATATATATTTCTGTGACTTGTAAATATTAAATAAATTAAATATTTCTTGTTCTAGTTTAGAATTTAAGAAAAAATAAAATGATTGGACCTTTTTCGATGATGGATCTCCTAGGCAGTTTTCTTGAGGGACAAAAGTCTAACCAAAAAAAATTAAAAAACAGAAAAAATCCAAAAAATATGTCTTTTTATTATTTTAGGTTGTAATAATCCATCGTGGTTTTTCTTTGTGCCTTGGTTCTTTTTTCACCGGATGTAGTTAAACCGGGTAGTAGTTTTTATTTTATCTTTAGAGTAGAGTAAGATTTAGGGAGTAAGAGGATGGGCAAAATGAGATTTGCTAGCCGCCTTTGACCAGTTTGATAGTAGCATATTTTAGGCTCTAGCATGTGTACCTTCCCTATGGTTTGAAAATGATTATGATATCTTGTTGAGAAGATAACATGTTTATTGATGCCTATATCTTATTTTCTTGGCTTGTGTCACTTTGTGCTTGATGCTTAATATTTTGTGGATCTGTGAATACTTTGCAATTGTTTGAGAATAGGAATGGAACCATCCTTAGTGAGCCATCTGCCATGTGTAATGAGAAATTGTATAGTCCGTGTCATTAAATTAGAGTCTAGAACTTGCCAGGCATCTGAGTTGAAGCGAAATTTTAGGTTTTGCTCTGTTAAAATAATTTTAGGCTCTCTTTGATTTGTTTGAGCTTAATACTTACCATATATAAAAATTATCCTTAGTCAACCCTTTTGAGCCTATAAACTTTTATTTGGCAACAACATTACAAGTCTATACCCCTTTGTTCTTAATTATCATTGTTTTGATTCTTTTACTTCTTAAAGCACTTTAATTGTAAAATGAGAGCTAAAAGAAGTAAGGAGGTAACTTGGGTAGATTTTAAATGGAACTAATGAAAGAAAGAAAGGTGTACTTGTATTGTAAGGAATACACCCTTAGCGGGAATAGTAGGAAAGGTTGAAAAGAAAGAAAAAAAAAGTGGCAAAGTAAATAAGCATATCTTGTCCTTGCTAGTGGGAATTAATTATAGTAGTGCCTAAAGAATGAGAAAATACTTTGGGGGTGATATTGTTTGTGAAATTGCAGTTGTGTTGAAGAAAATTGCGCTTATAGTTAATTTTCTGATGGGTTAGTCATTATTCCTAAATTTATCCTACTCGTCATTTAGCTCGCATACAACCATAGAAATTCCTAATTGATTTTAGATCGAGCAAGCCTATATTAGTAGAGGTTTACATAATAGGAAAGCCTATGGTACTTTGTGCATGCATGTGATTTATTTGTGAGAGTAAAGAATTTTTTTGATTTATCTGAGTCCTTAAAATATATTTGAACATTTGATTCGAGTGTGTGGATTCGACTTATTCTTTTGTTCTTGTTGTGAGGGCACATGATTTAACGAGGGATAGGTGACGTTATTAGATTTTTCTATAATGTTAAGTGTTCAAGCCATGAATGCATCGTGATACGGAGTCATTTTGTGAGGCTATGATTTTTATAAACATGTTGCCTTGTGTTGAATAAATTTTTGAAGTATGGCATAAAGTAAAGGGAAGTGTGTGTTGAAGGCATATGCTAAAATTTAATTATTTCTATCAACCATAATCATAGGTATGGTATTATTCGGATGTGCTAAAAGAAAATAAAGTGCTCCAGTTTAATGTGAATTGGTGGTTGACTCGAGGACGAGCAACGTATAAGTGTGGGGTGGTGATGTTCGGCCAAAATGCTATAATTTTAGTATATTATTTACACTATCTTTTATTGATTTAGTGATTAATTGTGCGATAATTGAGCTAAATTATGTTGTTTTATGTGTAGGAGCATCGGAAGAAATAGTTGAATGAAAGTTGCACAAAAGAGGACAAAAGTACAAGAAAAGAGCACAAAAGCATCGAGTACCTAAAATGTGCTACAAACCAAGTAAAGCCACTCTTAACCTGCCTTACCGTGCTATAGACCAAGTAAAGTCAACTTGATCGTATTGCAGACCATGCATAGCCCGCTCTATAGCTAGGCTGACCGCGTTATAAGTCTGGCCTCGCGAGGTATATAGCCTGGTAATTATTTTATAAACAAGCATAAAATAAATCATCCATAATATTTATACACTAGGTTAGGTTACAACTCTAGTAAAAATCTAGCTACTCATAGTGGGTATAGAAGAAAACAAAGAAGAAAAGATAATAAAACTCATATTTAAAGATTAAAAGATAAAAACCCAATGTTAAATTACCAAAATAAGCTAAAGTTGCTTAAAGAAGCAAGGAAAAATGGCTACATCACTTTGAATATTCAAAAACTTGACCTAACTACAAAGATGGAATTTTCAAACAAAAATGCCCTTTCGGAGGTTTTGCGGTCGCACAATTCTATGTGCGGTCCGCACTTTGCTTCAATCTTGACAAGATTTGAACATGCGACCACACAATTATAGAACACGGCCGCATCTCTCATATCTTGCGGTCACTACATTTATAGGTGCGTATGCAAAGTGCTCTTCTGCAGATCGAACATTTCTGAGTGCGGTCGTGTAGCTGACTTCTGCGGCCGCATAATAATTGTGCGGTCTGCACTTCCTTTTAGCTTGAAATGAAGACTCTCTGAACTTGTGATCTTGCTTAGCTTCTGCGGCCGCACATTTCATGTGCGAACTGCACTTTGCACTTGGACTCTGATAAACTTTCCTTCACAATCTGTGGCCGCAGATGGAAATCTGCGGTCCGCACTTTGATCTTTTGTGCCTGATATTGTTCTTGAGTTCAGATCACTCCTTCTTGAGTTGGATTTAATCTTAGTGGCTTATTTTCTAATACTCCTGCAATTAACCATATTTTAAAAATTTTATAGAATACAATTAAACTTTTTTGGACTAAAACGAGATCTAAAAAGCGCTAATAAGTAGTCAAAATTCCCGCTTATCAACTCCCCCAAACTTAAGTTTTTATTCATCCTCAAGCAAATAAGGTAATTCTCACCTCCACAAGTTAAGATCTATTCAAGCTAATCTGAGATGCATCAATCACACATCAATTGGGACCAACAATTACCCACAACACTTATGAATTATCAACAAGACAATGATTTGAATCTTTTAAGCACAAATAGTTCTAATGTGACACTTGAGTATCAAGAGTTGACTTTATTCATCAAGGAAACTCGCTCTTTCATATAGGTCATTGTGAATCCCAAACTCCTCCTTCTCTACTCTCCCTTAGCATATCTCACTTAAGAATGTAGCATTCGATTCAAAGATTTGTGAAAACTTCGCTCATCTCTCTCAAAAGAATATCACAAGTACGGCTCTAAGTACTATATGCTTTCCCATCATCTAGATCACTACTAATATAAATTCACTCGGCTTGAAATCACGTAGGGCTTTTTCAGAATGTAATGAAGGCTTTTGGACTAAGGTTGGATATGTTGGAATAGAACGAGTTCATCTTTCCTTAAGCACTCTATTTTCTCTTTTCGGATCATATTTTGCCGACTCTTTGAGGAATTTTCTTTTTCCTTAGGGGAACTAGAGAGACTTAACTTCACTCTTTCTTGGTCATGATATTCATTCATTTTCTCCTTCTCTGGTTTCTCCATGCTTTGCATCATTACTTTCTTTGAATACCTTCAACTCTTCAACTTATTTACTTTCTTTTTGCCTTTTTCTTTTTGTTCTTTCTTTCTTTTTCTTTTTCTTTTTCTTTTTCTTTTTCTTTTGTTTTTATTTTTCTTTTTCTTTTTCTTTTTCTTTATTTATTTTCTCTTTTTATGCCTTGATACCTTTTTCAAACTCCTTGTCTCTCCCCTAAACTTATATTTTAGCTAATTATTTCTCAAAAGTATTAAGGAAAGCTCGAGTGCCAAGAGAGGGTCACTACAAAATGGGTAAAGTCTTGTAACATGGTTATCAAATGAGAAAGATTTTAGGTTCAAATGGGTTGACTAGGGATAACGACATTGGTAGGATATGAAAATTTTAAGCGGGTCAAGGAGAGCCTACAATCACTTTTCAAGCCAAGCAAAACTTAAAATTTTGCCTATAAACATATTTCGGGCAAGTTCTAGACCATTCGCATAGGTACTTGGACTTGCAAAAAAACATATCACTTCTCAGATATCTTGATTGTTCAAGAGGATAGAGTTGAGGGCCTAATAGTTCGACTAAACCACTCGATGATTGCTTAAGTCAACACAAGAGTTAGAAGGTCACTAACTAGAGTTGTTTCTTTCCCAAAACTTGTTTTTAATCATAAGCATGTAGTTAAGTGTGTCAGTACCAAGTGAAGCATGTTTGACTCTTCTAATTTGAATCAATTAGGTATTTTTATTCATTATTACTACTATTTTTACGTAAACATCAAAAATAGACTCAATACCTTAAGAAGGTTGTCACGTCATCTGTCTTTGGGAAGAGTCACCCAGTTCACACAAAAACCACCTTTGGAAAGAATCGTGGCATTAAAAAAGTCAGAGGCTTATTGTTCACTTAAACATGAAAAAAAACTACTATATTAAAAAGAAGCTATTAAAGTAAACAAGAAACTATTAAATTAAACAAGAAAGTATTAAATTAAACATTGACTACTAAGAAAATAAAATAAAGAAGACATAACGCAAGCTATTGAAAGTATAAATGAATAAACAAAATGAGAGAGAAATAGAGAGAATACATACATCAATAGAGAGAGATAGAGAGAGAGAGAAGAATATATACATCATAAAAATAAAAATAAAAGAAAATGTTATCAGTTATTACAAACCAATGTCAAATAACAAATAAAGTCCACCCCCACCCCCCACCCTCACCCCCTAATAAAAATAAGCATTGTCCCCAATGCTTAACAAAATAAGAGTAAGGAAGGTTAAGTAAAGAGGACTCCTTGTGTGGCCTTGGAAATCTCTGTGTCCATAGCAGCATCACTTCCCTCACGCTCTTCCAACTAGATCTCATGATCCTTTGCTCGGGGAGCAACTGTGTTGGTGAACATCTGTTGCACCGCCTCTGTAGTGTCGGTGGACAGGTTTGGCTCCTCAGACTGGCTAGTTGGTGCTACTGAAGTTGATGGTACTGCTGGATCTACCGGTGTTACTAGAGTTGTCTCCGTCACCAAATCGAATAGAAGGTCACCAGCTCCTGCTATTCTAGTCACCTCTCGTCTCAACCTTTAAACTGACTTCTTTTATTCTTGGGATTTCCTCATCTTCTTTACTTGGGCGCTCCTCAATTGCTCCCCCATGTGCCACCAAAGTGTCCATGATAGTCTTCTAGTTCTCCATAATCTTCTTCAAAGTCTCCTCCACTGTCGGAGGAATCTGGGGTGCCGGGGTAGATGTCTATGATGAAATAACCTGGATAGGTCAGACAGCTTTACAGTAGCTATCTGCATCCAGTTGTTGAGGCTCGCCAATGTTTGGGAGACTCGCAACGTAGAAAATGGATGAGCAGGCATAGGCACCGTCCTCAGAGTAGAAGTGGAGGGAACGGATGTTGACGGCCCTGAAGATGGAGGTGGAGGCATGGCGGCTATATTGGTGGAAGGCCCGGCTGCAACGGAAGGCATGCCTGCTGAATCTGTAACTACCACTGAAGGCTCATCATACTGGCCTACGGTAGTAGTCGGTTGATCCTTATTCTTCGGGTTCCTTGGGTCCTTTAGAGAGTACTAAGTGAAGGGCTTCTTTTCCCGAACCTTAATATCCAAACTCTTTGACTCCACCCCCGCAACCGTAAGATACTCCGTGATAGTGTTGGGATACGGGTGAGAGCTGTCACCCTACCTACCAACCAGAGACATGTTGGCCAACATCACGACACCCACATTGATTGGGTACCCTGCCATAGTGGAAACAACTAGAACTGACCTTGGGGCTGGGAGATTGGTTTCATTCTGGCATAGATCTAGTCTGCTGCACACAAATGTCTGCCAACCTTTTGCTTCAGAGTTGAGGGTGTTCCACTGAATAGGAACCCCTATTGTGATCCATGGTGGTGGTGGTCCCGGAGCTTCCAAAATCTCAGCTAGCTAAGGGCGAGCTGCATCACCCAGTGCAAAATTCTCCATATATTGCACCGGCTCTACATCCTCCAATCTTAAATATGCATTCAGGGTGCTCTGATCGAATCTCACTTTTAAGTTCCTCACTTTCGTCACCTTGGTCCCCATCTTGATATGCGCCACATTGGCGTAAAATTCTCGGACCAAGTGCTCTTTGGCATCCACCATACTTTGACTGAACCATGTCCACATTTTTCTCTCCCAGAATTCTTTCGACACATTTGGGTTGTACCTATCCAAGTCTTTCAACACAAACTGAAACTTAAGAGGGAGCGATCTCTGTGACCACCACTCTCGAAATCTGTTGAATATAGTCAAGCTCACAAACCTATCTTCCTAAACTTCTTTCTTCTTTGACCTCTCAAAGCCGGTAACTCTGGTATCACCCCCTCAACCATCATCCGGAATATCATCATCATCAACTGTAGTAGTTGGTTCATCGGGGGCATGTGTAGATGAGGGATCTAAACACTGACTATCATCTTCCGACCCCTCGAAAGTGCTTACTGAGGTGGAAGGATCATCTCAGAGCTGAAATCTCCCATGAAGCTGATGTGGCTCTGATTAAGCATCAGGATGCTCTTGCACAGAGTCTCCCTCTGATGTTTCTTTGAATGGGACATATAAACTAGACTCAGCAGGCTCTGGAGCTCTCCCAACTGTCGCCTTTTTGGCTATAACTCTTTGCACGGCAAGTGGTAAAGTACTCTTTCCTTAACCTCGGGAGGATTTACCTCTCTCCTTTGACGTATCACCACCACCACTAGATCCAACCATTATCTGCAATAAACAGCAACGGGAGTTAGTTATAGTTCAAATGTACAATAGTAGACAATTTCAGAACAAAACATAATGCAGGGTAGGGAAGTGCAATCCGCACATTTTTGAGTGCGGCCATAGATGGAATTGTGCGTACCATACAATTTGAATGTGCGGTCGCAGTGATGATTCTGCAATCTGCATAATTTTGAGTGAGACCGCACATTTGAAGTGCGGTCCACACAATTTTGGGTGCGGCCACACATTGGAATCTCAAAAATGGAAACTCTCTAAAGATGATATACGGTAGTACACACTTTTTTGCAGTCGTGGGTGAATTTCTGCGGACCGCACATTTTCAAGTGCGGTCCACACAATCATGCTACACCAAGTTCCCTAGCCTACTGATCTACGAACTGCACAAATCCTAGTGCGGCTGCACAATTCAAAAATTAATTAGGCGAATTTCTATGGTTTATACTTTTACGCACAATTTGAACATGGTAGTAGCAATTAAACTATATCAACCAAATACCCATCCCCCATATAGAAAATAGGAGTTTACCCAACACAATTATAGCCCATATGATTAGGAATTTGACAATTGATCTAAAATAACTAAACAAATTATAAACTAAATTAATAAAATTGAAAAATTCTAAAGGTTATGTGAACATACCAGTGATGAAGGTGTTATGGAGTGATTAAAGATGATGAATTAAGTGTCAGATGTGTGAATCAGTTGAATGCATTATTTTTTTGCCTTTGTTTTAATTTCTTAGAGTTTGTAAAGTTTTAACAGTAGAAAGAGACTTACTATTTATACTTAATGGGATGGCCAAAAGTTCAAGAGAAGAGTGCGGTTGTAGAAGGAATTTTGCGGCCGCACTCTTTTACCTGTTACACATTTACCTATTGATGATCTACAGTCCGCAGAATTCCTTGTATGGCCGCAGATTTAAGTGCGGACCGCACATTTTCTTGTGCGGCCGACTTTGGCCATTTCTCTGACAAGCAAACTTCAAAGAGTGTGCAAGTTTTGATTTCCAGTTGTGCGGCTGCAGATCCCTTCTGTTGTAGCATTCCAAATTGTGCGGCTCACACTTTTTTCATAGCCAATTTTTCTGAGCATACTCCCTGAAAAGCACACTCATTCCTAAAACACACTTCAAAAGGTTGTCACACCTCTAAACACCTCATCATTTTTATTCTTCAAGTCCAATGCACCAAAGGGTGTTATACTCAACACCTCAAACGAGCCACTCCATTTAGACTTCAACGTTCCGAGAAACATCCATAACCGAGAATTGAACAACAACACAAGATCACCTTCTTTAAAATCCTTACTTTGAATGTACTTATCATGGAGGTACTTCATCTTCTCCTTGTATAAGGATGAACTTGTGTATGCATGGTACCGAAATTCATCTAACTCATTCAATTGTGCCACCCCTAAGTTGGCAGCGACATCCCACTCAAGATTCAACTTCTTTAAAGCCCACATGGCTTTGTGCTCAAGTTCCACCAGAAGATGAAAAGCTTTTCCGAACACCAACCAGTATGGAGACATTCTGATATGTGTTTTGTACGCCGTGCTATAAGCCCATAAAGCATCATCAAGTTTCTTGGACCGATCCATCCGGTTAGCATTCACTTTTTGGACAAAATACTCTTTATCTCCCGGTTGTATACTTCCACTTGACCGCTTGCTTGAGGATGATAAGGGGTCATGACTTATGAGTGACACCATACTTGGGGAGTAAGGTATCAAAAGCTTTCTTGAAAAAAATGTAATCCCCCATCATTTGGAGTATCAAATCTTATAAAAATACTATTCTTCAAGAACGCCACCACACTTCTCGCTTCATTGTTGGGTAGAGCAACGGATTCAACCTATTTGGATATATGATCAACAGCGACCAAGATGTAGGTGTTTCCACAAGAACTTAAAAAAGGACCCATGAAGTCAATACCTCATACATCAAAAATATCAATCTCCAAAATGGTAGGGGCATTTCATTTTTCTTTGGGATTCCATCGGACCTTTGACATTCATCACAATGCTTGACGAGATCACTTGCATCCTTGCAAAGAGTGAGCCAATAGAAACTGCAACTAAACACTTTGGTCGTCGTTCTTGCTCCACCATGGTAACCACCATATGGAGAAGAATGACAAGCCCCAAGAATTTCAACTTGTTCTCCTCCGGTACACATCTTCTAATCATTCCATCCGTACAAATCCGTAAAAGGTACTGTTGATCCCAATAAAAGTCTTGACAATCCTGTTTGAGCTCTTTTTCTTTGGTTTGAAGAGAACTCAATCAAAATGTTGCCACTCACAAGATAATTTGTTAGATCTGCGAACCAAGGCACCTCTTTCATAGAAATAGCCAAGAGTTGCTCATCAGGAAGGATTCATTGATTTCAAGGCCATCATACGGCCTCCCCTCCTCCTCCAAGAGAGACAAGTGGTCCACTACTTGGTTTTCACTCCCTTTTAGATCTTGGATATCAATATCAAACTCTTGCAACAATAGTACCCATCTCATCAACCAAACTTTGGAATCTTTCTTGCTCATAAGATAGCAAAGTGCCCCATGATGTATGGACAATTAGTTTTGCACCTATTAAGTACGGGCGAAACTTCTCAATAGCAAACACAATGGCAAGAAGCTCTTTTTCTGCAACGGCGTAGTTGACTTGGGCACTATTCATGTCTTGCTTGCATAATAGACCGGGTGAAAAATCTTGTTGATGTGTTGCCCCAAAACACCCCCAACCGCTACATCACTTGCATCGCACATGATCTCAAAAGGAACACTCCAATTTGGAGCGGTGATGATGGGAGTAGTAGTCAACTTGAGATTTAGCAATTCAAAGGCTCTCATGCACTCATCACTGAAATGAAACTTTCCATCTTTCTCCAAAAGCTTGCACAACTAGTTTACCACATTAGAGAAGTCCTTGATGAATCACCGGTAAAATCCCACATGGCTTAAGAAACTTCGTACACCTTTCACTGAAGTTTGAGGTGGAAATTTAAAAATCCCCTAATATTTGCATTGTAGACTTCAATTCCATTCTTTGAGATCTTGTGGCCAAGGACAATGCCTCAACCATGAAATGACATTTCTCCCAATTGAGCACCAAGTTTGTTTCCTCGCATCTTGCCAACACTTTATCCTAGTTTGCTAGACAATCATCAAAAGAATTCCCAACTACTGAAAAGTCATCCATGGAGACTTCAAGGTAATCCTCCACCATGTCTGTGATGATCGCCATCATACACCTTTGAAAAATTGTTGATGCATTGCACAACCCAAATGGCATTCGTGATAACGCTAAAGTACCATAAGGACATGTGAAAGTAGTTTTCTCTTGATCCTCTGGAGTAATAAGAATTTGATTGTATCTGGAATACCCATCAAGGAATAGAAAGCACGGCCACCAATCTATCAAGCATTTGATCTAGGAAGGGAAGTGGAAAATGATCATTCCTTGTGACTTTGTTGAGCTTATGATAGTCCATACATAGTCTCTACCATGTCACAGTTGTTGTAGGAATAAACTCATTATTATCACTGGTGACCACACATTGAACTGGAGAAGTCCACGGACTATCGGAGATGGGGTAAACAACCCTAGCATCCAACCAATTGATGATCTCCTTTTTGACAACCTCTTGCATGGCTTCATTGTGTCTCCTTTGATATTTAATAGATGGTTTGGCACTTTCCTCCAAGTTAATCTTGTGCATGCACTATGCGGGTCTTAACCCCCGAATATCTGCCAATGTCTATCCAATAGCCTTCTTATTCTTTTGTAGCACCGCCAATGTGGAATATAACTACACGTTAGTCAAACAAGAGGAAGGAATAACCGATAAAGTATAAGAAGGAACAAGAAATTCATATTGTAGATGTGGAGGCAATGGATTCAACTCTAAGATGGAAGGCTCCTTAGTTGAAGGCTTTGTTAAAGCAGTGGTTCTATTTTCAAGATCCAAGGACAATTTGCTGGGCTCATAAGTGTACGACCCCAGTCCTTGTAAAGAGTTCACACATTCCACATAACCCCCCATTTCTTCATCATCGCAATTGAGCAAGATGGCCTCCAATGTATCATAAACATTCATTACACCACTTGTTTCACCTACAATCACATCGGTCACTAAGTCCACGAAAGAGCACTTTTTCATATGGAAAACCACTTTCATCACCAACCCGAAAAGTAAGTTCTTCGGCTTCAACATCAACTAGAGCCTTCCCCGTAGCAAGGAAAGGTCTCCCAAGAATAATTGGCACCTCATAGTCAACTTCACAATCAATAATGACAAAATCCGCCAGAAGAATGAATTTATCAACACGAACCAACCATCATCAATCACTCCAACGGTCTCTTCATGGTATGATCGGCCATTTGTAATCTTATAGATGAGGGTCTTGGTTGCCCATTTCCCAACTTGAAAATCAAATAGGGCATCAAATTGATACTTGCCCCAAGATCACAAAGAGCTTTAGCAAATTCGGCACTTCCAATGGTATAAGGAATTATGAAAGCGTCGGGATCTTCCAATTTAGGAGCCATTGAATGTACAATCACACTAATTTGATGAGTCATCTTAATAGTTTCACAATTCATCGACCGCTTCTTTGTCACCAAGTCCTTCATAAACTTTTACAATCGGGCATTAGCTCCAAGGCATCAATGAATGGAACATTAATAGATAGACTTTTCGTTATTCCAATGAATTTTTTGAATTGATTCTCGCCATTTTACTTGGAAAGCCTTTGGGATATGGAGGAGGAGAAGGCCTAGGCATTGGTGCCTTAGCCTTTTGCACTATCGGTTCCAGTACGTCAATAATGTGTGCCCTAGATGGGTTCATTTCCTCTTGAGGTTCCTCCACATTATCATCAATATCAATCCGCACTTCATCATTTTCTTGCACCATATTGTTCTGGATCTCATCATCTTGTACTGCTTACTCATCATCCACAAGTTTCCTTTGACTTGATGTGGGTGCATCCCCACCTTTTCCACTCTTTGTAGTAATGGTCATGGCATGTCCCGTGTTATTCCCACCCTTTTGGGTTCACCACAGTGTCACTTGGTAGTGCCCCCTTAGGACGAGTGTTTAGAGCTTGATAGATTTTCCCTAATTGAACTTCCAAGTTTCGAATTGAAGTATTGTGTGAGGCTAGTTGGGCATCGGAGTCAGCATTCTTCTCATTATTTATTTTAATGTATTCTCAATTCGTCCCATCTCATCATTGGAAGAACTTGGACCATGGGAAGAATAAGGAGGCGGGTTGTTCGGTTATTGATATATGGAAGGCCATTGAAAGTCCGTTCCCCGATTGCCTTGGTTATTGTTCCATCCCCCTTGGTTGTTGCCTCCCAATTATCCTTGGTTGTTGCCACTCTAATTTCCTTGGTTATTTTGATCACTCCAATTCCCTTAATTTTTACCACCATTCCAAATTACCTTGATTGTTCAAATTCCAATTTCCTTGATTACCTTGAGGTCACCATTGTTTTTTATTCGAGCCTTGAGAGTTGTTTCTTTGCTGTTGAAAGTTATTCACGTATTGCACTTCTTCCTCTTGTTTATTGTAAGATTCATATTGATCAAACCCACTATCTTCTTGCACATAATTCTCTACACAGTTTTGCACTTGTGGACCCTTTTGCCTTCTCTTGTTCACCACCAAATTAACTCCCTTCATTACATTGACTTGATTATGACCTTGCACTTTTTGAAGTAGAGCCTTGTCCAATTGATTAATTGTGGTGGTCAACTCGGCAATGGATTTCCTATGATCATGCAATTCTTTATGTATGTGAATCACGTTCGGATCACCTTGAGGAAAATTTTCTCTACTTTGCCATGCTGATGAAGTATCTGTCATTTTATCTAAGATCTCACAAGCTTCCGCATGCCGCGTTGTCATGAAATTTTCACTGGCAAATTGGTTGAGCACGCATTGATTGGTGGTATTGATCCCCTTGATAGAAAGTTTGTTGAATTATATTCTCTGTCGTGTCATTGTTTGGGCACTCTTTCACCATAGTTTGGTACCTCTCCCATATTTAATGTAACGGCTCATTGGGTTCTTGTTTGAATGCTAGAGTCTCGTCTCTAAGAGTAGTCATATGCCCAGGTGAAAATAACTTGGAAATAAATTTCTCCACCAATTCACCCCACGTATGGATGGAATGGTTTGGCAATCTTTCTAAACAATCCAAGGGTTTCCCCCAAGAGAGAAAGGAAATAGCCTCAACTTTAAAGCATCCTCGGAAATGTTTGTTCGTTTACTCCCCCAACAAGTGTCCATAAAACACTTTAAAGGTTTATATGCATTTTGATTCGGAGCTCCGGTGAAGAATCCATGTTGCTCTAGCAATGTGATCATTACATTCGTGATTTAAAAGTTTTTCGCCTTAATACGGGGCGGGACTATGGCACTTGCATACCCTTCATTCGGCAACACCCGATATGGAGCCGCTCTTGGTGGAGGTGGGAGTGGAACTGGGACGTTGTCTTAAGGCTTTCAGACTCTTCTATTTGCTTGAGGTTCAAGAGTAACCTCTTCAACTTGGCCGTCCTCAACGTCCACATCCCCTATAGGCATGTTTCCGAATGGATCATTGTTGAGAGACATTGTTTCATCTACAATTATTTCACAAAAAAGATTAGTAACATAGAAGGAAAAGAAGATAATTCACACACAAAATATATAGCTAAATCCGTCTTTAGTTCCCCCGATAACGGCGCCAAAAATTAATCACATCCAAATGCACGCTTCTAACGAGGTACGACACGGTTGTTTGCAATAATAAAACCCAACAAGGAGTCATGATCGAATCCACAGTGAACTAAGATAGGAATTAGTAGTATATACTTGGAGTGAGTACGTGAAGTATCTAAATTGCACTTCCATAAATAGGGTATTGTCCGTACTTATAAGGTTTACACACTAGGGATGGGTCACAACCCTAGTAAAAATCTAGCTACTCATAGTGTGAATAGAAGAATACAAAGAAGAAAAGATAATAAAACTCATATTGAAAGATTAAAAGATAAAAACCCAATATTAAATCACCAAAATAAGATAAAGTTGCCTAATGAAGCAAAGGAAAACGGCTATAACACTTTCACTATTCAAACATTTGACCTAATTTCGTGAAACTATTCTATTTATACAAAGCTGGAACTTTCGGACAAAAATACACTTTCAGAGGTTTTGCGCCTGCACAATTCCATGTGCGGTGTTTGCTTCAGTCTTGACAGGGTTTGAATCTGCGGCCGCACAATTCTAGAACGCTTCTACATCTCTCATATTCTTCGGTCCGCACATTTCTGGATGCGGCGGCACAAGACACTTTTGCGGACCGCACATTTTTTAGTGCGGCCGCGTAGCTGACTTCTGCAGACGCACAATATTTGTGCGGTCTGCACTTTATTTTAGCTTGAAATGAGAACTCTCGGAACTTCTGATCTTGCTTAGCTTCTGCAAGTGCACATTTCATGTGCAGACCGCACTTTGCACTTGGACTCTGATAAACGTTCCTTCACAATCTGCGGCCGCAGATGAAAATCAGCGGTCCGCACTTTGACCTTTTGTGCCTGATTTTATCCTTAAGTTCATATCACTCATTCTTAAGTTAGATTTCATCTTAGTGTCTTATTTTTTAATACTCCTGCAATTAATTATATTTCATCAGTTTTCAGAAATACAATTAAACGCTTTTGGACTAAAACGAGAGCTAAAAGGCACTAATAAGTAGTCAAAATCTTTACTTATCACATATTTAGTATGTACTGCTCGAGACAGAGTGCGCATATAGGTAGTTGTTGAACAACACCACTCCTAACGTATGTGAGAGATTAATGAGAAGGGTTTAAAGGTGGGATTAGAGATAACGAAACCTTAGTGCGTTCGTAGTGAGCGGTGAATTTGTCCTAGCCAGCGTAGTTCGAGAGAATACATCTAGTCAATTGTGGTAGTTGCGAGAGCGAGAGAGAGAGATCTACGACACCCAAAGTACTCACGATCGGTAGAGAATACTTAGGCAAATTATAGAAGCGTAGCGAGAAGGATTCCAACAATTGGGGAGATCATAACTCTAGACCTCCTTAATCTTGTCTCCAACCCTTAGTCTTGCTATTTGATCATTTTACTGCTTTCTTTAATTTGTTAGTTAATTAGCTAGAAATAAACATTATAATCTTTATAATTCGGAAATTGTTTGGATTTGTGTTTCTTAGCAATATCGAACAAATGTTTTGACATCTACATTTGATCAGTTAAGCCTTAGTTCTGTGTGGGATTCGACTTCGGACTTGTAAATCGAATTATATTTGCAACGACCATTTAGTCCTTTTTATAAGGCATGATTGGGCGTGATCAGAAACTGAAACCGGCAATTAACTAATTTTTATGCGCGCATCTCCAAGCTCGTAAAGGTAAGCAAACCAAGTCATGCATCATCACTACTCTATTAGCTCTTAATATGGTACAATATTGTCCGCTTTAGACCAAGCTCTCACGGATTTTTCAAAAAGTTGCACGTGCCATTAAGAGATTTCTACGCCTTATATGTAGATTCTCACTTTTTTTTACCTACGTGGAACTTTATTCACGCATCCAACAGCAACCTTGTACACTATTTTCTATTCAACATCAAAGAACAGAAGATACTCCCCCCCCCCCCCCC
>MU723578.1:75941-92818 GCA_026770625.1 Nicotiana glauca
AAATATGCGATCGCATTTGCGATCGCAGAGTAAACATGCGGTCCGCATAATGGACCGCAAAATGCTCCCCAGAAACTAAACATTCTGACTCAATCTGCGGTAAGAATGTGGTCCGCATTCATGTTCTGCGGTCGTAAAGTGCACCGCAGAACTGACACTCACAAAATTCAAAGGAGAATATGCGACGACTATGTGGTCCGCATTTTGATTATGCGACCGCATAGCTGACTTCAATTTTAACCAACATTCTGCCTCACTCTGCGGTAGATATCCGGTCCGCATTTCGATTATGTGACCGCATTCTAGACCGCATTTCTTGCATTTTCTGAAAACTTATTCTTGACTTTTTAATGCATTATTTAATCCAAAAAGGTCTTACAGTAGATCCCTAATATTTGACGTGGTTTGGCAAAAAGTTTCAAATCTCTGAGAGACCCGCTAAAAGGCCACACGTGCAGCAATTTACCGATGAGGCCCAGGTTCAATGGGATTGGCAAGCCAAGGAAAGGGAATACCGAGCAAGAATGGGAAAGTTGGAGCAACAGGTCCGAGATCTCCAATTCGAAAAGAGTATACAGGCTGCATCCTATGAAGGTGATAAAAAGAAGTTATCTCAGGAGAATGAAGCACTCAAAGCCCAAATACAGCAAATAAAAAATAGATGCCAGGAACCAAGAAAGAAGTCTATCTGATGAAAAGTTGATTAAAAGGTTAAAGAAACAAGTCTTGGACTGCCAGGAAGAATTAGAAAAATCCGAGGGGAACATGGCAAGACTTCGGGCACAGTGGGCCAAGAAGACTGAAGAAAGAGCCCAATTTGTGCAACAAATGAAGAGAAACTACGATGGAACAATTGCCAACATGAAGAGAAAAATGAATACCCCGGAAGAAAAGGCAGCCCGGCGAGACAAAGAATTTCAGGCCGAGAGGGACCATTGCTATGGGTTAATTGCCGAGATGGAAAGGAAATAAAAATGTTGCAAGACCTTCACTTCCAGGACTCTCAGGTGCTAGAGGCTCGTACCCAACAAATAAGTCGACTCCTCCAAGAAAAGGGTCGAATCAGGGAAAGGATCAGAAGCATTGCCAACTATATTGACATGAAGTGTCAGGCGGTGAACGGATGGGTCGTACCATGTTCTTTGCCTCGGTGATGATATTTGTGCGCCAGGTCATGAATGATTTAGAGCAGTTGCAAAGGGGTCTTGCACTCAGGTCCGCGGCGATGCCGAATGATGTCCCGCAGGCCCCAGGATTTGAAGCTTTGATGTATTCTTAGTAATCGAGTCTGTATCTTTGATTTGGGTCTGTTTTTTATAATTTCCTTTGTTCAAGAAAAGAAAAACAAACAAATAGTCTAGTATCTTTTGTAATCGCAGTTGTTATTAATGAAACATTGAAAATTCCCAAAAGTTGTTTCCTTATTTTTGCATTTATTTGCAAGAACTACGCCTGGTCTGATTCATGCGGGGCCATGATATGTAGGCAATCTACATAAGATTCGACTGTAATCCCAAGAAAAAGAGAAAAAGAGAAATATGAGGAAATAAATAAAAGGAAAACAAGAGAGAAAAAGAAACAGAAGAAAATAAGGCATTGAGAGAAAAAACCATGGCCAAAGAAAAGAAAAAGCAGAAAATGAAGATAAAGAAGAGGGAAAAGAAAATGAGAGAAAAACAAAACAAAAATAAAAGCGAAAGTGAACAAGAGAAAAGCCGAGATGATGCATGCAACTGTAGCAAACATGTAGATATTCATTTAACTGTATAGGTGCATCACACTCCAATGTGCGGTTCCCTATCTGTTATATGTTTCAAACTAACCGTTGTTGCTGTCACTTCCAGCTTAGCTTTAGAAACGGTGGTTGGTTTGTGGTAAGCTGACATCACATCAATACTTCACCAGATCAAGAGGCTGCATAGAAATGTCTACAGATATGACTCTGCCTGCAATTCGTGGATGTGGATTCGAACCACATAAGGATTTTCAATCTAGCTGAGCTACGCCATATCCGAAGACAGCCCCATCTCAGGGGTCCCGACCTCTGAGTCCCTTACAGCTGAAGAAAATCGGGTATTGCGCCTACGACTCATGGAAATGTGGGATGCTTGGAACAATGGAAAGGAACCCCCAAGCACCATCCCCGGATTCCCGGAGCTATTTCCTAGATTTGGAGGTGCTACTACTGTCCCCATCAGCCACCCAAATACTCCTTTAGGGCAACCTACCATAACTGCTCATTTCATAGGAACACCTTCTGAGGTTCGCCCCCAAGTGTTCCCATCTGGAAATACTCCCAACATCTTCACAGCTCCACCATGCTCCGCAACAACACAACCATCACTACCCAAGCATGCTTTCGACCCCTCGGTTTTCACATTCCAAATTCCCGTCTTTCAGGCTGACCCTCCTCATTATCCTCAATATACTTACTCTCAGCCACCACCATACGAGCCTACATTGGGGCAAGACAGAACTCCCAAATCCCCAGAACAAGATGAGATGGCAAAGAGAATGAGAAGCCTAGAACAGAGCTTAAAAAATATGCAAGGCTTGAGCGGGCAAAAGAGTGTCTCCTATACAGACCTGTGTATGTTCCCGCATGTACACTTGCCCTCAGGGTTCAAAACACCAAAATTTGAAAAGTATGATGGGCACGGCGACCCCATTGCTCATTTGAAGAAGTATTACAATCAGTTACGGGGGGCCGGTGGCAAAGAGGAATTGTTGATGGCGTATTTTGGAGAGAGCTCAATTGGCATTGCCTCAGAGTGGTATATGGATCAAGACGTCTCGCATTGGCATATTTGCGACGATCTTGCCAGAGACTTTGTTCGACAATTTCAGTACAATATAGACATTGCGCTAGACAGGAACTCCTTGGAGAATCTAAAGAAGAAACCCTCAGAAAGTTTTTGAGAATATGCATTTAAATGGCGTGAGAAGGCGTCAAGAGTGAAGCCTCCAATGGATGAGGTAGAGATGGTCACTGTCTTCCTTCAAGCCCAGGAAGCAGATTACTTTCAGAACATGATGTCAGCCATGGGCAAGCCTTTCGCAGAGGCGATTAAAATCGGGGAAATGATAGAAAATGGTCTAAAAACGGGCAGAATCTTGAGCCAGTCGGCCATAAGAGCAACCTCTCAATACATCTAAGGCGGATCTGGGGGAATGTCCAAAGGCAAACAGAAAGAAGAAACAGTGATGGCAGCATCAGGAGGAAGAAGATATCGGGCTCCGAGACCTGTGTTCTCTGAAAGAACCCCTCAACACTACTATCCTCACTCTGATATGGCTTATGCTCCTCCACCTCAACGCGGTCATGAATGCTCAACCTTTCGGCTGACCGCAGCCACAAGCAAACAGAAATCAACCTCCATTCCAAAGAAACCAGCCTCCTTACCAGAACCAATATAATCCCCGACCACCATAAAATAACTTCCGCCCTCGGGAACCACCCAGACGACCAAATTTTACACCGATTGGTAGACCCTACTCCAGTTTGTTCCTGAAGCTCGTCCAGATGAATATGCTGCAACCTATCCCCCAAAACAGGCAGAAACCGGAATCTCCATCCTATCAACGGGGCGTCCGCTGTGCTTATCATTCAGGAGCTGAGGGGCATAATACTGACAACTGCTGGACATTGAAGAAATCTGTGGAAGATTTGGTTGAACAAGGAAAAATAGTGTTGAGGGACGAAGAAGCACCGAATGTGACCAATAAACCGTTGCCCGCTCACAACAAAGGGCCAGTAATTGGGATGATTTGTGAAGATAGAGAATTTGATCCAGCCCTGAAAGCCATAATTGCTATCGCCGATGCAGAAAGGAAACCTAAGGCAGCCCCGAAGCAAGAAAATGGGAGAAGAAGAATAAAATTGTCAAAACTGAGCCTAAGAAGAAAACTGAAACAAAAGCAGAGACGGTGCCTCCTAACAATGGGGTTCTTTATGTTCCGCGAGGTCGCCAAGAGAAACCACTAGTTGTGAGCACTCCGAAGAAGTTTGAAGTGAAAAGGGGACACAAATATATGTGCCGAAAGGAGCTTATATGGTACGGGGGACAACTAAATCGCCTCGCCTGAGTGAGCCAGTGTTTATTGGACGCGTACCACAGATGTCAATGACAGACCCCTCTGCAGTGCCATGGAACTACCAGCAAATAGTGGTTACATACAAAGGCAAGAAAATTTCAGGAGAACTTCCAGGAAAAGTCCCTGTTGAAAAATATTCAAATGTACAGGAGGTAAACAGTGCCACACGAAAGCGTGCTAAAGAAGCAGAGGCTTTCTTCCAGAAAATGAAGATGCCTCATTATGAAACAGTAGAGCAATTGAGGAAATACCCTAAACAAGTGTCCTTACTATCATTGGTGACGAAATCCTCCGAACATTAGAAGATCCTAATAAAAACTCTGAATGAGGCGTATGTGCTTGTAAGCACGTGATTTTTGCCCTACATAAAGATAACTCCTAAAAATAGATCAAAATAATTGTTATTGATTTTTTAGGAATTTTTCTTTATTTAGTCGCATTTCATGCATTTTAATATTTTTAAATTAAAATAATAAATACCGAAAAATATTTTTAATGGCATTTAGGTTTTATCGGAAGTCATTTGGTTTTCATAAAAATTTAAAAATCACAAAAAATGTTTCACTTTTACACCTTTTCCTTTTATTGATTTTTCTCTTTAATTTAGGATTAAGTAGCTTTTATAATTTTCATAATAGTATAATTTTAGATAATTTAGGTTTTTAATTCTAGGATTTTTAATTTAAAAAAAAGAAGATAAAAAGAAATTGGGAGTAAAAATTGGAAGAAACCTTTTTACTAAAAGCGGTAAATAATTCTAAAAATTGCATTATAGGTTTAACATGTATTAAAATCAAATTTTTGCCAAATATAGCAGTTGAGCGACCGTTCTAGAACCACGGAACTCGGGAGTGCCTAACCCCTTCTCCTGAGTTAACAGAATTCCTTACCCGAATTTCTGGTTCGCGATTGTAATACAGAGTCAAACACTTTCCTCGATTTGGGATTCAAACCGGTGACTTGGGACACCATAAATCTCCCAAGTGGCGACTCTGAATCTCTTAATAAACGAATCCCATTTCAATTGTCCTTTAATTGGAAAAACTCCTTTTATTAAACCCCTCCCGGGGTGTAGTAGCGAAAAAGGAGGTGTGACAGATCAGAAGATAAAAAGAAATTGGGAGTAAAAATTGGAAGAAACCTTCCCCCAAAAATATCCCCCCGCCCCCCCAAAAGATCTTCCCTCAAAATATTTTCCCCCCAAAAGACCTTCCCCAAAAATATTTTTCCCCCAAAAGATTTTCCCAAAAATATTTTTTCTCTAATACTACTACCCCACACAAGACCCCATCATATTTAAAACACACACACATTATCAAATTTGAAGGATAATGGGAGACCCCTCTATCTAAGGCCCTCCAACGCATCCTTCTTCTTGTTGAATCCATCTTTTCTTCATCTTCCTCATCTGAAATTCCCATAAACACACAAAAAGTTTCGAACATGAGGAGTTAAAAGAAATCTGGACAGCCGCTATTTTTTTACGGGATTTGCACTACATTTTCAGTTTTCATTCGGGTTTGTTTCAATCGATTTTTGTTGTTCGATTAGATTTGCTGGACGTTGCTGATGTTTGCGGTTTCCAAGCTGTTAGACTCTAATTCTATATTTTTAGACCATTGTTCGGGTGTACTCTTAATCGATCTCGTTTGAAAAATTAAAATCCATAAGCTGGCTGCCTTACTTCTTCGATTTGGATTGATTTGAGATTCCATACATAATCCAATTTCAGATTTCTTTTACTTTCCATTTTAAGGTCAGTTTCCATTTTCTAGTGTTTTGATAATAGTACTGTACCGGTTGGTCAAATTTTTGTTGCTATTTGATTTTGCATCTCCTTGTTTAGCTCACACATAATATGTTATTATATTTGGTTTCTGATTGTTGAATAGTACATGCTTTTCTTATGATTTTAAACTCTAAGTTAATAATAGAAAATGGGCTATATGAACTGTTTGTTAAAGTTAAAGTTTTGTTCGGTGTTTAGGGGAATCACGGTTTATCCTTTAATGTGAATTATTCGCGTGTGTCAGGTAGTTGCCAACTTAATGTTAGATTTAGCAGTTAACTTTTGAGGTGTAAACGAAATTACATAGCGAAAATGACCCTTGCAATTTCAAATGCCTAATAAAATTATAACTCAAAAAACCCTTTAAAGATTATATAAGGATATGGGAATTAATTCGCAAGGATAAAATTGGGTTTCGAATTAGGTAGCGGGTTCAAACTAAAAGGATCTTCCCTTTTGTTTGAATTCGGACTTGAATTCGAGGCCCGAATTTATACATGTGAATTAATTGGCCTTGTAGATACAAATAATAAATAGAAAATCTTAGTTTGCTTTAGGTTGGCCTTCAACAAATAAAATGAGACGAGCCTCGCCAAACAAAATATACAATTGCGGGGCCCTCATTAATTACTTGAATATTTAGAATTCGGAGCGTGCCGTTTAATGAATTTCACAGCCTCCCGCAAAGATAATAACACGTTAGCCACTTTAGGCGCGTTTATTACTAATTTGACCTTCTTAAATACGGGTGTGCATTTCATGCAACCCAAATCCAAATCTCAAAACGTTGGATAGGAATGTGTCGAGGATCCGGGTGCATTTCATGTGACGTGGTCCAGAAAGACGTTCTTAAACAACGTTCACTCTCCTTCAAATTGACTAAAAGAGGTAAATAATTCTAAAATTGCACTATAGGTTTAACATGTATTAAAATCAGATTTTTGCCAAATATAGCAGTTGTGCGACCGTGCTAGAACCACGGAACTCGGAAGTGCCTAACCCCTTCTCCCTGGTTAATAGAATTCCTTACCCGGATTTCTTCTTCGCGACTGTAATACAGAGTCAAACACTTTCCTCGATTCGAGATTCAAATCGGTGACTTGGGACACCATAAATCTCCCAAGTGGAGACTTTGAATCTCTTAATAAACGAATCTCGTTTCGATTGTCCTGTAATTGGAAAAATTCCTTTTATTATACCCCTCCCGGGGTGTAGTAGCGAAAAAGGAGGTGTGACTGCTCTGGCGACTCTGCTGGGGACAAGAACCCCAAACTTCGATTCAGGGTTCGAGAATTCGAGCTTAGAATAATTATTGTATTTGGCTTTGTTTATTATCTGATTTTATTACATGTTTGGGACCTAATCTGCAGAATATTGCTTTTTACCGCTTTGATATTATTTGAACTGTATATATAAATTGTGCCGAAACCCTTCTCTTCTCACCTCCGGGGATGTGCTTACTGGTTGAGACTCCCTATTCTGTTAGTGTCAATACCTTGAAATAAGAAAGAGGTCAGACAAGTTACGAAGCCGGATGGCCTTTTGGTTCCCGGTACGTAGCCCCCTCCTCGACTCGAGTTGTCCACTCGGGTACACAGTCTAGGACATATACCTAGGTTTTGAACCTAGAATAACTCAGCCTCATGCCGGATCCCTAGTAGGAATGCTTATCTGCATCACGTGCATTTTGACTTAGGGGACTCAACACAGGGGTTGGGTCCGTCTAGGACAGGTGTACCCCAAAATAAAAGACCATCCTGAAGCATCCTATGTGCTACATGTTGCATTCATTAAAGGGCAAAAGGGTCATTTGGCGGACCAATGATAGCTGAGGGCAAATGAAAAAAAAAAAAAAAAAAGAGGGTGAAGTGTGAAAATAAAGCAAGTAGGGCTCAGTTATATTTTTTTGGTTACGTTTTGTTAAGAAAAGACAAAAAAAATGAAAAATTCAAAAAAAAAAAATTTTTATACTTTTTTTATCATTTTTCAAAAATCAAAAATCAAAAAAAAAAAAAGAGGAAAAAGAAAATCCAAAAAAAGAGTTGGCATGTTTTATCATTTTCAAGGAAAAGAAAAAAAATTACGTTTTCTCTAAGTTAGTTATTTCGTTTAATTTTTCTCCTGTATCCCAATCTGCCCGAACTACGCGAACCTGATTCTCGTCTTTCAGGGCGGGATACGTAGGCAAACCACATAGGGTCCGTTCTTCCTAGTAAATCTTAGGTTCTTGGCTTTGCGGGGTCTTAGCCAAATTTTACTCTTTTAGCCACCTTTTGGCAAAATAAGTCATTTTGCAATAAATAAACCATGTCTTCCATGTGTTTAATAGTGAGTATTATTGTCTCACCTAGTGTTGGTTTGAGTCATTTCATACAGGTATGGATTTACTTGCCGGAGTTTGGGCAAGACAGAGCATCAGGACCATCTAGTCAGGATCGTTCATTCAGGATTGGATCAAAAGAATATTTTCTATTTTTTTTAATGTTTGGAGTTTGTTTTTCTTTTTTTATTGTCTTTTTATCTTCTAGTTTGGATAGTAATGTCGAGGGTTTTATTATATTTGTACTTACTATTTTGCATTTGAAAAGGTGTGTGATAAATCAAAAATCCAAAAAAAAAAAGAAATTGTATTTTATATTTCCGTTAGGAATTTTCTTTAGAATGCTAATTGTAGAAATGAAAAAAATATATTTTGAGGTGATTTTTCCCTTGGGCAATTAATATCTAGGACTTAAAATAAAAATTATTTTTATATTTTCTTTAGTATGTTAGAACTAAAAATTCAAAAAAAAAACAAAAAAAAAATATTTTCTTTTAGTACCTCTTTAAAAGGTTCTCTTTAAGGTATTAATTCAAAAAAAAAATTCTTTTGAGGTTCTAATGTGGGAAATTAACAAAAAATGAAAAATTTTCTTTTTAGTTCTACTAGAATGTTAGGATATTGCACATAGAAGAAAGACAACAACGTATTTTATCTTTGGTTTATTTCAGAGTTTCTCCCTTAGGTAATCAAGTTAAAATCCAAAAATATTTTTTTTTATTTTTATTATTTACTTGTTTCGAAATCTTGCGTTAGGTTATCAAATGAAAATTCGAAATATTATTCCTTGGTTTATTGTTTGGACTTCATTTCAGAAAAAGAAAGGAATCAAAAAATATTTTTCTCTTGTAGAGTTTTTTCCTTAATAAGTTCCCATTGAGTGTTTGTTTTAAAAAAAAGAAAAAAAAGGAAAAAAAAATATTTGCTTGTTAAGTTTGAGTTTAGAATAGGTCATAGAACATTAAATCTAAAAAATTCAAAAAAAAAATGACTTGCTTCTTTCATTTCTCTTTTCTCATCAGAGTAGTCATTAAAGTAAAAAAAAAATCTTAGTTTGTTTACTTTATTCCCGTTCCTTCAGAACTAGGCAAAGATCTGATTCATGCGGGGTCATGATACGTAGGCAACCTACATAGGGTTTGATCGAATAGATTTTTTTTATTAAAGGAAAAAAAAGAGATGAAATCATGGGATGTGAGAAATGAGAGGGAAGAAAAAGAGCGATAATCACAAAAGGAAAAGGTGAAGCAAAATGAGCGAGCAAACATGTGCTAGAAAAGCAAAGAAAGGAGAGAGGTTGAAATGAAAAAATTGGGATGATGTCAAGTGACCTTATGACCCTCGAAGTCATTCTAGAAGCGTTAATTATTGATAGGTGCATTGCACGCAATGATATTATTACCTGATAAATGCCCTAACGCTAACGTGATGGCTTCACTTTGTTGTACTCATAGCAGAAAGGTGGTTGGTTTGTGGTTTTAAAGTGGTAACTCCTCTCTACAATACAACGACAAAAGGCAATGGCAGACAACAACAGAACTGGGTTGGTTGACACCGGGGCCCGAAAGCAATTGGTTGAACAGAATAGTGGGTTGGTTGAAGAGGTACGGATGTTAAGACAACACATGGCAGACATGTATCAGGCCTGGATGACTGGGAAGGCACCACCCCCGCCACCGCCGATTTTTCCAGATGCTGCCCTTACCCAAACTCCCAACACAATGCCAGATGATCCTCCATATTCTCCAGATACACCCGCTTATCACAACTTTTCCAACCACCCTGGTAGCTCCATCCCTCATCCTCCAATTACCTCTCCCCGAAATTACCCTCATGTCATATCCACTACCCCAAACAAAGAATACCCACTCAAAGCTCACAATGCCCAATATCACCCCCCAGAGGTTGCTCGCAAGGTCCTTGATTCATACAAGAGGAGCTCCCGGGATGAGCTTCATGCTGGAAATGAAAAGGTTACAGGAAGAGAAGGGCGAGATGGGGTACACAGGAAGTTGAAAAGCACAGAACAGTCCTTAAGGGACAAGCAAAGAGTGGGAGGTCAGGGTAGCATGACTTGCAAAGAATTGATTGTGCCACATGACGCCCGCCTGCCCGCAGGGTTCAAAGTACCAAAATTTAACTTGTATGATGGGCGTCGAGATCCGGTGGCCCACCTGAGGGTCTATTGCAATGAAATGAGGATTGTTGGAGAGAAAGATGACTTGATGATGGCATATTTCAGTAAAAGACTAACTGGGGCAGCTTTGGACTGGCATGGTTGTCAAAATGTCGATAAGTGGCTTAGGTTGGGTGACATGGCTCAAGATTTTGTCCGATACTTTCAATGCAAATAAAGTGTTACCCCAGACCGCTCCTCGCTGTCTAAAATGGAAAAGAGGCCGGAGGAAAGCTTTAATGAGTTTGGGCTCAGATGGAGGGAGCAAGCTGCTCGAGTCAGTTCCCCGATCAGTGAAGAAGAAATGTTTAAGCTTTTTCTACAGGCCTAGGGACCCACCTACTACAGTCATTTGATCCTGGCCCTGGGAAAGCCTTTCAGTGATGTGTTAAAAATGTGGGAGCTAGTAGAAGAAGGAATCAAGTCAGGCAAAATCGTGAGTTGTTCGGAGGCCATTCAGAACGTACCAGTAAGCTTGGTTGGAAGAAAGAGGAATAGAAAAGACGATCCGATAGGTTTTCCTAATCAACACTTCCAGCCTCGACATTGTCCCCGTGGTTATCCTTGTGCATTAGACCCTCCCCGGCGCTACTTCTCTCCACAGAACTCCCAAAGTCGCACATCACATTCCTAGTACCCAGCTCCTCAAAATGCCTATCTACCCCCGCAAGCTTACCAAAAACACCCCGGATCAGGTTTTCGGCCCAACCCAGCATTTAAGAGTGAGAGGTTACGGAAGAAGAAAACCTTCACTCCGTTGGGAGAATCATATGCCAATCTGTTCCAGAGGTTAAGGACATTGGACATGTTGAAGCCGATTCAGATAAAAGCGTCGAACCCTCTTCCAAAGAAGTTTGATCCTTCTCAAAAGTGCGCATACTGCTTAGGTGCCCTAGGGCACGACATAGAGAAATGTTGGAATCTGAAGAATGCAATTCACAAGCTTGTTGATGCAGGCGACATTGTCGTGCAAAGTCCAGATGCAGTAAACACTGGCCAAAGTCCATCTCCTGTGCATAATGAGACACATATGGTGGGAATGATTGATCGTGAGAATGAGCTGGCAGAAGAAACCCAAAAGCAGTTTGCTCAGAACAACATAATGAAGACTTGTGAAAATTCCAGCAATCTTGGTGTGAAATTCAGTGGCTAAGATTCCGTGCTTGGTAATTCGAAGACACTCCATCTCTTGGAGTTTTGGTGGTTTATTTTTTTGTCATTTCTATTGTCCGGGTTATTTCAGGGTTGTAATTCGGATATTGTCTTGTGACTCAAACCCTTCTATCCTTTCACTTTGCCTTGTTTGTCTCATTGTAGTAGCTTGTGTAGTGTTGTCTAGGTTTGTTCTAGGGTTGTAACTCTAGTCTAGTTTGCTTGTTTTGTTGTTTAAACCCTTTCACCGTCAGTCTAATGTAATACTCTATTTCTCGCCATTTCTAGTCATTTTATCTAGTTCATTTCTCCTTTTAAAATTCTTTCCATGCTGGTTCTAGTGACATGACATGCACGCATAATTCTCAGCCTGGTTTTAAAAGTCAGTTTAGTAATAAAGCAATAAAACAATGTTGAAGATGTGAGGACATTCGAGGGAATAAGAAAGGGCATGTTGAGATCACTTCAAGCCCAAATTGTGAAACTGGGGGCAGAGGGAACATAAAGAAATACTGTCAAAATGCATCATCAGCAAGTTTGCACCAAGTTTACAGGGGTCGTTGGGCGGCACCGTGTTTGTTGCCCTAATTGATAAATACAGAAGGCAAATATGTGAATATGGTTATTAATTCTGGTATAATCAAAAGATGTTACTATGTTTCCCTTAATTTGTTCAATTGTGTAGTTTGTACTTGGCATGTTTTGGAGATTGGAATGACGAAGGCATTTTGTTCTGCTATCCAAATACTTTATCCGTTGCTATCCCTTTTGAGCCTCATTTATTTTATTTTGTACCCCTCTTTCGGAATCAATAACAAAACTCGGAAGCCCGAGCGGGAAAAATCAGCGGGGAAACAAGAGAAAAATAGTCCAAAAGAAAAGAAGAAGGAAAAGAAAAAGAGAAGAGAAGAGAAAAGAAAAGAAAGGAAAAGAGAAAAAAAAGAAGACGAAAAGGAAAAAAAGAAAAGAAAAAGAAAGATAACAGAGAAGAGAAGGAAAAGAAAAGAAATGAAAAGAAAGAAAAGGGAAAAGTGGAAAAAAGGAAAGATCGCAATAACAAATGTAGTCGCCTGAACTACGTTTGACTTGATCCCGAAAGGGTACGTAGGCAGCCTCTCTCTAAGGTTCAGTCACACCAAAACAAAAGTCCAAAGTCCCCAAGAAAGAAACTGGGGCAGAAGTTGTGGTTGTTGTGAGAAATCTGATTCCGAAAGTTGTAATTTTGAACCTATGTTGAATTGTTTTGAGCCTTTGATACCCTTCTTTCTATCCCCATCCAAAAGCCTGCATTACAGTCCAAAGAAAGACCTTCCGATCAGTCTTCAAGAAATGCCAAGTCGAGCGAGTAGAGGTGAATCATATCAGGGGCAACACTCCGGTCCAAACGAAGGAAATGAAGAATGAGAGAGTCTTGTTTATGAGAACCCTCACGTGTAACCCAAGGCGATGAAAGCTGAGAGAAATAAAAAATGAGAGAGTCTTATTGGTGAAAACCTTCACAGGCACCACAAGGCGACGGTGAGATGAGATAAAGACCAAAATGAGAGAGGATTGATGGTGAAAACCCTACGGGCACCACAAGTCAAATAAGGATGGTGAATCAGACCGGGCAAGCGGAGCATTGAAGCCCAGTTTCACGGCGAAAAGGGACAACAAGAGGTGAACATCAGATTTGCTAAACAGAGTAGGCTTCAGATGCATGTCAAGGTCACTGGAGTCGGTATCCACATCGGATGGGTCACTCCTCTCTAGGTTTCTTGTTAGGAATCGTCTCTTTCCATTATCCTTTATTCTATTCCTCCCACCTTGTTTTACTCCCACTGCCTGGGTCTATGGTCATACAAGTGAGAAACGACTTCAAAATCTGCCACCAAGCTTTCTAATTGAACAAAACGGGATCTGGTGAACACATCAAAGCGTCACGTCAAGAAAGAACAGCAGGCACACTGAGTTGGCAACAATCAACATGCTTTGGGATCCATGTGAAATACAAGGGTTTGGTACGTATCAATTCAGGAACAATGCAATAGATGGAGGGTGTTTGGTGAACGGATCAGAGATATTTTCTGTCTCAAGGGTAACAAAGAAAGTGGTTAGTCAATAAACAAGCAAGGTCTTCGGGTGGGAATCAGTTATCATGGAAAATGAAGGAACAATAGATCTTGAGGCCAAGGCCAATGATTTAAATCAAGAAATAATAACAAGCGTGCTGAGTTAGCAACAATCAATATACTTGGGAGTCCATGCAAAACACAAAGGTTTTGTAAATATCGGTATGAGCGGTGCAACAGATAGAAGGTATTGGGTCTGAACGAGAAGAAGTATTTTCTGGGTAAGGTTTACAAAGGAAATGGTCAGCCCAGAAACAAGCAGGGTCTTCGAATGGAAATCAGTTATCATGACAAGCGAAGGAGCAACAGACCTCAAGGTCAAGGCCAGTGGTTTAAGTCAATAAAGAGCAGCATAGACATAGAGTGGGGGCAATGGACGTGCTTTGGGATTTATGTGAGACACAAAGGTTGGGTAGATGTCAGTTCATGAGCAATGCAACAGATAGAGGATATTAGGTCTGAACGGAGGAAGGGTATTTTCATTGATAAGGACGGTAGAGAAAGTGGTTAGTCAGTAAACAAGCAAGGTCTTCGAGTGGGAATCAGTTATCGTGACAAGTCAAGGAACAATAAACTCAAGGCCAAAGCCAGTGGTCAAGAAAGAACATCATATACACAAAGCGGGGACAATAGACATGCTGTGGGATTCACATGAGACACGAGGATTAGGGAGATGACCGTTCATGCAATTCAACAAATGGAGGATGTCAGGCCACCTTCAAAGTTCAAGGCCACAAACCAACCACCACATTTTAAACTCACAAGTTTTCTGTGTTTGAAACAGGAACAACGCAGTGCAAGAAAGTTGAAAGAAAAGAGAATAAAAGAAAAGGGAAGACAACGAGAGCCGACAAAAGGGGAAGTTTCTCAAAAAAATTTCCCTTGCCTGTCTTGTGCACAAATACTGCTATTGCTTTTCACATTTTTCCTCCTAGGATAAAAGGCCTAGTCTGATGGAGCTTTCGCCAAATCAAATCTTAGTCTGATGAATCTTTCTCCTAAGATAACAAAAGACCTAGTCTGATGAATTGTTCTCCTAAGATAGAAGACCTAGTCTGGTAAATCTTTCTCCTAAGACAACAAAAACCCTAGTCTAATGAATCTTCTCCTAGGAACAACATCTTAGTCTGACGAATCTTTCTCCTAAGATAACAAAATGGACCTAGTCTGATGAATTTTCTCCTAGAGTCAAAATCTTAGTCTAATGAACCTTTCTCCTAAGATAACAAGAGACCTAGTCTGATGAATCTTCTCCTAGAGTCAAAACCTTAGTCTGATGAATCTTCTCCTAAGGTCGACATCTTAGTCTGATGATTCTTTCTCCTAGATGGCAAACCTAGTCTGATGAACTTTCTCCTAGGATCTAAATCTTAGTCTGATGAATCCTTCTCCTAAGATAACAGAAAACCTAGTCTGATGAATTTTCTCCTAGGATAAAAATCTTAGTCAAATAGTTTTACTCACAAGGGACGTATATGCCAATCAAGTCTTTAGTTTTGCTCTCACTGTCGTATCAATAGCTTAGGTAATGACTCACAAGTCTGCCCAGCCACAAACTGGGGCAGAAATTTTTCTTTGTTCGTTTATTTTGTTGCAATCAGGAACCATCCTGGAGAACAAGGGAATACTTTTCAAGCATTGCAGTCAGGAGCCCACCTGGAGAATAAGGAAATACATCTCAAGTTTTAGCAGCCAGGCGCCCACCTGGAGAACAAGGGAAATACAATTCAAATTTTAGCTTTCAATTTTTTATATTTGATAACATGCTGTACCTAGCCACCAAACTGGGGCAGAAAATTTTCTTTGTTTGTCTATTTTGTTGCAGTCAGGAGCCCACCTGGAGAACAAGGGAATACTTTTCAAGTTCAGCAATCAGGAGCCCACCTGGAGAACAAGGGAATACATTTCAAGTTTCAGCAGTTAGGCACCCACCTGGAGAACAAGGGAAGTACAATTTGAATTTTAACTTTCAATTTTTAATATTTGATAACATGCCGTGCCCAGTCACCAAAGGGGCAGAAAAATTTCTTTGTTTGGCTATTTTGTTGCAGTCAGGAGCCCATCTGGAGAACAAGGGAATACTTTTCAAGCGTTGCAGTCAGGAAACCACCTGGAGAACAAGGGAATACTTTTCAAGCATCAGCAGTCAGAGCCCGCCTGAAGAATAGAGGCACATATTTCAAGTCTTAGAAGTCAGGCATCACTCGGAGACAGGGTAAAACATCTCAGATCACAATTCAAGTCAGCAACAAATGAGGCTTGCAGAAATAATGCAAGTCAAAAGTCCGAGACGACTAGCGGATGTTGGTCACAATCCAAAATAATAAAAGAAGAGGAGAAACAAAAATAAGGCAAAAGGAATCCAAATGCAGAAGTAGAGAAAGATGTGAATTGCTTAAGACATGATTGGAGTCACAAGCATGGGGTGATGTCCGGATGTGGTCCGAAAAGCTGAGGAAGAATGAATTAGCACCTGCAACTAGCTAGCGTCAAGGTTCAGATCCAAAGTCTGCATGAAGAACCATTCAAGACTCAAGATCAAGCTTCAGAAGACTTATAGATAGGAATCTTGTAACTCGTAGTTGACAGGCTTAGCTAGTCTCTTTTCATTTCTTTTGATTTTGATGTAATAACAGGACCGCGAACCGGAACCTCGACGGAACGACACCTCGATCGGCTCTCCACCTCGGCATACTCTACAATCTCACTCACTTCTAAACTACACCTGACCTGATTCCTTTATATCCAAGGATATGTAGGCAACTTTTGAAGCAAGTTTCGGTCAGACAATTTTTCAGAAATGCTTCTCATGGAGTTTCAAATGGGCGAAAATCCCTCATGTTGCTCACTTTATCTTTGCCCGAAAACTCTTCATGTTTTCGAGCAAAGAGGGGCAGCTGTAACCACGTGATTTTTGCCCTACATAAAGATAACTTCTAAAAATAGATTAAAATAATTGTTATTGATTTTTTAGGAATTTTTCTTTATTTAGTCGCATCTCATGCATTTTAATATTTTTAAATCAAAATAATAAATACCAAAAAATATCTTTCATGGCATTTAGGTTTTATCGGAAGTCATTTCGTTTTCATAAAAATTTAAAAATCACAAAAAATATTTCATTTTTACACCTTTTCCTTTTATTGATTTTTCTCTTTAATTTAGGATTAAGTAGCTTTTATAATTTTCATAATTAGTATAATTTTAGATAATTTAGGTTTTTAATTCTAGGAT
>MU723578.1:94277-108355 GCA_026770625.1 Nicotiana glauca
CCATAAACACACAAAAAGTTTTGAACACAAGGAGTTAAAAGAAATCTGGACAGTCGCTATTTTTTATTGGATTTGCACTACATTTTCGATTTTCATTCGGGTTTGTTTCAATCGATTTTTGCTGTTCAATTAGATTTGCTGGACGTTGCTGATGTTTGCGGTTTCCAAGCTATTAGACTCTAATTCTATATTTTTAGACCATTGTTCAGGTGTACTCTTAATCGATCTCGTTTGAAGAATTAAAATCCATAAGCTTGCTGCCTTACTTCTTCGAGTTGGATTGATTTGAGATTCAATACATAATCCAATTTCAGATTTCTTTTACTTTCCATTTTAAGGTCAGTTTCCATTTTCTAGTGTTTTGATATTAGTACTGTGTCGGTTGGTCAAATTTTTGTTGCTATTTGATTTTGCATCTCCTTGTTTAGCTCACACATAATATGTTATTATATTTGGTTTCTGATTGTTGAATAGTACATGCTTTTCTTATGATTTTAAACTCTAAGTTAATAATAGAAAATGGGCTATATGAACTGTTTGCTAAAGTTAAAGTTTTGTTCGGTGTTTAGGGGAATCACGATTTATCCTTTAATGTGAATTATTCGCGTGCGTCAGGTAGTTGCCAACTTAATGTTAGATTTAGTAGTTAACTTTTGAGGTGTAAACGAAATTACATAGTGTAAATGACCCTTGCAATTTCAAATGCCTAATAAAATTATAACTCAAAAACCCCTTTAAAGATTATATAAGGATATGGGAATTAATTCGCAAGGATAAAATTGGACTCCGAATTAGGTAGCGAGTTCAAACTAAAAGGGTCTTCCCTTTTGTTTGAATTCGGACTTGAATTCGAGGCCCGAATTTATACATGTGAATTAAATGGCCTTGTAGAGACAAATAACAAATAGAAAATCTTAGTTTGCTTTAGGTTGGCCTTCAACAAATAAAATGAGACGATCCTCGCCAAACAAAATATACAATTGCGGGGCCCTCATTAATTACTTGAATATTTAGAATTCGGGGCGTGCCGTTTAGTGAATTTCACGGCCTCCCGCAAAGATAATAACGCGTTAGCCACTTTAGGTGCATTTTTTTTTACTAATTTGACCTTCTTAAATACGGGTGTGCATTTCATGCAACCCAAATCCAAATCTCAAAACGTTGGATAGGAATGTGTCGAGGATCCGGGTGCATTTGATGTGACGTGGTCCAGAAACACGTTCTTAAAAAACGTTCACTCTCCTTCAAATTGACTAAAAGCGGTAAATAATTCTAAAATTCCACTATAGCTTTAACATGTATTAAAATCAGATTTTTGCCAAATATAGCAGTTGAGCGACCGTGCTAGAACCAAGGAACTCGGGAGTGCATAACCCCTTCTCCCGGGTTAACAGAATTCCTTACCCGGATTTCTGGTTCGCGACTGCAATACAGAGTCAAACACTTTCCTCGATTCGGGATTCAAACCAGTGACTTGGGACACCATAAATCTCCCAAGTGGCGACTCTGAATCTCTTAATAAACGAATTCCGTTTCGATTGTCCTTTAATTGGAAAAACTCCTTTTATTATACCCCTCACGGGGTGTAGTAGCGAAAAAGGAGGTGTGACAGTGCCAATTGAAACTTTAGTTGAACAACTTGATAGAATGGCTGAAAGGTTCTTTGCCGTCAATCAACTCTCCTTTAGCAAAAATGACTTGCCTCCAGGGGGAGCGGCCCATAAGAAAGCCTTGCATCTAACTGTCAAATGTGAAGGTTACTATGACAAGCGAGTCATGGTGGATGGAGGCTCGGGTGTTTACATCTACCCACTCTCCACACTGCAACGAATGGAAATCGGGACGGGAAGGATTCGTCCTAATAATGTTTGTGTGAGAGATTTTGATGGCGTTAAGAGGGATACCATCGGTGAAACTGATTTGATATTGACCATAGGCCCGGTGGATTTCGAGGTAACTTTCCAGGTGTTGGACATGGATACATCTTATAATTTTCTTCTGGGAAGGCCCTGGATCCATGTTGCAGGAATTGTGCCCTCTACCCTCCACCAAATGGTGAAATTTGAGTACGAAGATCAGGAGATCGTGGTCCACGGAGAAGATGATCAGTCCATTTATCGTGACCCATCTATCCCATGCTTGGAAGCGAGGGAAGGAAGTGATCATATTGTTTATCAAGCCTTTTAAATTGCGGTGGCAGAGCAGCACGAGGAGGGAAATCCGTGCCCCCAGCCTTTCCTATCTAATGCTTCAATCATGGTGGCCAAAGAGATGATTAGACACGGTTTCAAACCAGGAAAAGGGTTGGGAAAAGCTTTACAAGGAATATCCGAACCAGTAACTCTACTCACAGTAGAAAAATTCTTCGGGATAGGCTTCCACCCTACCCCAGATGATGAGAAATGGGCCGAGGAAAGAAAGAAGGAAGGATGGGTCCTACCACATCTTTGTCAAGCCTAAGTATGGCAAAGAAGAAGACGATGAAGTGTTCACGGCTGAGGAAATAGAAGATATCTGTGGAGCTATGAGACAAATGCTTTATGAAACTAACATGGTTCAGCCAGGGAAAGGGACTAGCACTGCTGAGGTGCTCTACATGGGACCAGATGCTAAACTCCAAAACTGGAAGACTACGCCATTCCCAATCAGGCGGGAGTCCCGGTAGACTAGCCCTGTCACCTTTTCTGCATCTCGAGTTATTTCAGGGTGTAACTCGGATGCTTCTTTTAGGTTCTTGTTTTTTAAATTCCTGAATGTAAACCATGTTATCTTTCCAAATTCCAAGAAATGAAATCAATATTTCATCGTCCATTTTCTCTTTATTCTTTCTGATTTTTGTTATTTTTCCTTTTTATTTATTCTTTTCAGTTATAATAATGTGGCTTTAAATAACATGACATGCTTGCGGACTTCATGCCCAGACTCAAACACGCTGTCTAACTGTAAAATAATGAATCAAGAATCGGAATATGATGAAGAAGAGGCTTTTAGGGAAATAAACTGAGAATTGAAATAATTTGAGAACAAACCTAAACCAAATCTGAATGACACTGAACCGGTTAATTTGGGAACTGCCGAAGAAATAAGGGAAACCAAAATAAGTATTCACACAAATGTGAAAACTCGAGATGCAATAATCTAAAATGTGAAAACTCGAGATGCAATAATCTAACTCCTGTTTGAGTTTAAAGACGTGTTTGTGTGGTCATATGATGACATGCCAGGACTGAGCATTGATCTAGTGGTGCACAAATTGCCAATTTACCCTGATTGTCCTCCAGTGCAGCAAAAGCAAACAAAGTTTAAAACTGATATCAGTGACAAGATCAAAGAAGAAATCACAAAACAACTGAAGGCGGTGGTAATACGAGTGGTCCGGTATACCACATGGTTAGCCAATGTAGTTCCAGTGCTAAAGAAAGACGGGAAAACCCGGGTGTGTGTGGACTACCGAGATTTGAATAGGGCAAGTCCTAAAGATAATTTCCCTTTGCCTAACATCCACATCCTTATTGATAACTGTGCCAAACATGAAATACAATCCTTCGTGGATTGTTACGCAGGATATCACGAGGTGTTGATGGATGATGAAAATGCGGAGAAGACAGCTTTCACTACACCCTGGGGTACCTACTGTTACCGGGTCATGCCATTTGGGCTAAGAATGTCGGGGCAACCTACATGAGAGCCATGACTGCTATTTTCCATGACATGATGCATCAAGAGATAGAGGTATATGTGGATGACGTAATCATTAAGTCTCGAACTCAGAGTGACCACGTTCGAGATTTGAGAAAGTTCTTTGAACGGCTGCGCAAGTATGATTTGAAGCTGAATCCAGCCAAATATGCCTTTGGAGTCCCATCAAGAAAGCTCCTGGGTTTCATAGTCAGCAGGAGAGGTATCGAGTTAGATCTAACAAAGATAAAGGCTATTCGAGATCTCTCTCCTCCGAAAACTAAGAAAGACGTGATGAGTTTATTGGGCAGGTTAAACTATATCAGTCAGTACATTGCTCAGCTGACTACCACATGTGAGCCCATATTCAAACTATTGAAGAAAGATGCAGCAATTAAATGGACATCTGAATGTCAAGAGGCCTTCGACAAGATCAAGGAATATCTATCAAATCCTCCAGTGTTGGTCCCACCGGAGTCCGGGCGACCTCTCTTCTTGTATCTGACGGTTTTGGAAAATTCTTTTGGTTGTGTCCTCGGGCAACATGATATAACCAGCAAGAAAGAGCTGGCGATTTACTATCGGAGTAAGAAGTTCACCAGCTACGAGGCCAAATATACTTTGTTGGAGAGAACGTGTTGTGCCTTGACGTGGGTTGCTCAAAAGTTGAGACATTATCTTCAAGCCCATACTACCTATCTCATAACCAGGTTGGATCCGTTGAAGTACATATTCCAGAAACCGATGCCCACTGGGAGACTGGCAAAATGGAAAATCTTGCTCACTGAATTTGTCATAGTCTACGCCACTCGCACTGCAATGAAAGACCAGGCATTGGCAGATCATTTGGCGGAAAATCCGGTTGATGAGGAATACCAACCATTGAGCACATACTTTCCCGATGAGGAGGTAAATTCAGTAGAAGCAATCTCAAAAGACACTCGTGCTTGGAAAATGTTCTTTGATGGAGCAGTAAATGCTAGAGGTGTAGGAATTGGGGCAATCCTGATCTCGCCCAATGGTCAGCACTACCCAGATACAGCTAGGCTCTGATTTTTCTGCACAAACAATACAACTGAGTATGAAGCCTGTATCATGGGCATAAATATGGCAATTGACAAAGATGTTGAAGATTTATTGATCATGAGGGATTCTGACTTGATTGTCCGGTAAGCCCAGGGAGAGTGGGAGACTCGAGATGTTAAGCTCATTCCATATCGACAACATGTGGAAGATCTCACCAAATGCTTCAAGACAATAGAGTTCAGGTACATTCCTCGATGTCACAATGAGCTAGCCGATGCACTCGCCACTCTAGCTTCAATGCTACCTTACCCAGGCAATGCCCATATTGACCCTCTAGAAATTCAAATCAAAGAAAAGCACGGGTATTGTAATGCGGTCAAGGCAGAACCCAGCATTCAGCCCTAGCATCATGATATCAGAAGATTTTTGAAAACACAAGAATACCCTAAGCAAGCCACTGGAGACCAAAAGAGAACCATTAGACGGCACACGAGTGGTTTCTTCTTAAGCGGTGATGTCTTGTACAAAAAGACCCCGGACCTCAATTTGCTAAGATGCGTTGATGCCGAGGAAGCCGAAAGAATTATGTATGAAGTACACGCGGGAGTATGCGGACCTCATATGAATGGTTATATGTTGGTAAAGAAAATTCTGCGAGCTAGGTATTATTGGATAATCATGGAAAAGGATTGCTTCAACTTTGTTCGGATATGTCATCAATGCCAGGTGCACGGTGATTTGATTCATGCACCTCCAACAGAGCTTCATCCGATGTCAGCACCTTGGCCGTTTGTTACCTGGGGTATGGATGTCATTAGGCCGATCGAGCCGAAAGCTTCAAATAGGCATAGATTCATATTAGTTGCAATCTATTACTTCACAAAATGGGTTGAGGCCATCACTCTTAAGTCAGTTACAAAGAAGGTCGTGGTAGACTTTGTGCACTCCAATCTCATTTGCCGCTTTGGCATTCCTATAACTATTATTACCAACAATGCTGCAAACTTGAACAGTCGCTTGATAGGAGAGGTATGTGAACAATTCAAGATAACGCATAGAAACTCTACTCCTTATCAGCCAAAAGCCAATGGTGTCGTTGAAGTAGCAAATAAGAACATCAAGAAGATTTTCAGAAAGATGATTCAAAGCTCCAGGCAATGGCATGAAAATCTGCCCTTTGCATTACTCGGGTACTGTACCACAGTGCGTACATCAATCGGAGCGACCCCGTACTTGTTGGTTTATGAAACTGAAGCTGTCATACCTGCAGAAGTAGAAATCCCTTCGCTTCGCATAATTGTTGAAGTGAAAATTGAGGACTGTGAATGGATTAAAAGCCGGCTGGAGCAGTTGTCAGTAATTGATGAAAAAAGGATGGCTGCAGTTTGTCACGGGCAGTTGTACCAATAAAGAATGGCCCGCGCCTATAACAAGAAAGTTCGTCCCAGGAATTTTGAAGTGGGACAGCTCGTACTCAGACGCATTCTCCCTCATCACCAGGAAGCAAAAGGAAAGTTTGCTCCTAATGGAAGGGTCCATACATAATCCGAAAGATATTGCCGAGAGGAGCATTGTATCTGGGAGACATCGAAGGAAATGATCCTGAAATAGCGGTCAATGCAGATGCAGTGAAAAGGTACTACGTCTAATTCTCCTGGGGTGATGGCTTTTGCGTAATTGAGATGACGAAGGCTTTCCTTACCGCTACCCCAAACACTATCAATCTTTCGTAAACTCTTTGAGCTGGTTACGCTTCTTTGGATACCCTCTTTGGAACCCGAAAGTTACAAAAAGAAAAGAAAATAAAAAGCAAAAGAAAAGAAAAGAAAAGAAGAAAAAACAGAAGAAAGAAAAGGAAAAAAAAAGAAGAGAAAAGAAAAACAAAACAAAAACAAAATTATTTGCATGAACTACGTTCGACTTGATTCCGAAATTATATGTAGGCAACCTCTCCCTGAGGTTCAGTCACACTAAAACAAAAATTCCAATTCCTTCAAAAATTGAAACTGGGGCAGATGATATAATGGTTCGGCCATGAGACCACCGAAATGGTTCCAAAGTTGTAGTTCCGCCCAAAATCCTTTTTACCCCAAAGACCTTGTCCAAGTCCTTCCGATCAATTGGCAAAGGCAGGGAAGTGGAAAATGTCATTGTTGGAATCTGATACAATTCAAATTGAGAAAAATAAAATGAGAGAGTCTTATCGGTGAAAACCTTCGGGCACCATAAGGCAATGGTGAGTAGCGAAAATGAAAATGAGAGAGTCTGCTTAGTGAAAACTCGCAAAGAGCACTATCGGACGACAGTGAGAAGAGAAATGAGAGAGGTCGATTGGCGAAAATCGGCTAAGGGCACTGTCGGCCAAAAAGAAGACATCTCACCACTAAAAGAGTCCTAGCAAGGTTCCCTGGTTTTGAAATGCGGATCAATGGGTTCACGAGAAGCTGGAAAGTTTGTGTGGGTCGGGCATCCAGTCCAAGAAGCATGTCATGTTCATTTGAAGCCAGCATGCACACCCCAGATAAGTCCTTCTTTCCCCCGAAAGGGACGCTTCTCTTTAAACTCATTTGCTTGCCTTTGTATATTTCTTCTTTGAATCCCTTTCGGTTTAACTCTGATTCCGGAATTACTGCAAAGAAAAGGTGGCAGGACTGGTTCTATAGAGCTCCGCCTGGCAAAAGCCAAAGAAAATACCCAGCCTCAGCAGGTGCGTCAGTCCAATCTCGACAGATCATGGTGGTTGATTGCTTTCAAAGTAAAGACGTTTGAAAAAAAAGAAAGTCAAAGGCAAAGGTCCTAAGGGCAGAATAAAGTGAAAAGGACAGAGCTCACATGGGCGAGTCATCATGAAATCTTAAAAGTTTAGTCCTGTCGGTTTGAAAAGAGATTCACCCTCAAAGCCAACAAGCAGCAAAGTTCTCAACGGAAATAGGGTCGGGATCAAGCAATTGGAATGATCAAGACCACAAAACCAACCACCGTTTCAAACTAACGAATTGTTCTTTGTTGAAAGTTAAAACAGGTGTCAATTAAAGCAATCGCGCAAGAAGCAGGTGCAATCCAAAAGGAAATGAAATGCGCAAGCGCTAAAATAGCCTTGCAGCAGGAAAACGACCAAAAAGGAAGTCCCCCCCCCCCCCCCNAAAAGGAAAACATATAAAAAGGAAAACAAAGAAAAAGAAAGAAGAAAATAAATGAAAATGAAAATCCCAAAAGAAAAACAAATCAAGATAGCATAAGACCCCATTCCTTAACCATCCCGGCATAACCCGAGGATCTCCCTAGCATAACCCAGGGAGCTTTTTTGTCTTTCCAAATCCCGGCATAACCCGAGGATCTCCCTGGAATAACCCAGGGAGCTTTTTTCTTTCCATCCCGGCATAACCCGAGGATCCCCCTAGCATAACCCAAGGGAATTTTTCTTTCCAAATCCCGGCATAACTCGAGGATCTCCTTGGCATAACCCAAGGAGTTTTTTCTTTTCAAATCCCGGCATAACCCGAGGATCCCCCTGGCATAACCCAAGGGGCTTTTTCTTTCAAATCCCGGCATAACCCGAGCATCTCCCTGGAATAACCCAAGGAGCTTTTTCTTTTCAAATCCCGGCATAACCCGAGGATCCCCCCGGCATAACCCAAGGGGATTTTTCTTTTCAAAACCCGGCATAACCCGAGGATCTCCCTGGCATAACCCAAGGAGCTTTTTCCTTTCAAATTTCGGCATAACCCGAGGATCCCCTTGGCATAATACAAGGGGCTTTTTCTTTCCAAATCCCGACATAACCCGAGGATCTCCTTAGCATAACCCAATGAGCTTTTTCTTTCCAAATCCCGACATAACCCGAGGATCCCCTGGCATAACTCAATGGGCTTTTTCTTTCGAAATCCCGGCATAACCCGAGGATCTCCCTAGCATAACCCAAGTAGATTTTTCTTTCCCAAATCCCGGCATAACCCGAGGATCCCCCTGGCATAACCCAAGGGGCTTTTTCTTTCCCAAATCCCGGCATAACCCGTGGATCTCCCAGGCATAACCCAAGGAGCTTTTTTCTTTTCATCCCGGCATAACCCGAGGACCCCTTTTATTTTTCGGCATAACCCGGTCATTTTCCAGCATAACCTGGATTCATTCACAAGGATACACAATCCTGATTTGATTGCTTAGATATGTGTCACAACTAACTCACGAAATTTTCCTAGTGAAAACTGGGGTAGAAAATTTTGTTCATTTGTTTGTTTTGGTATCTTAAGCAGGTCGACCTCAAAACATAAGGTGCGAGATGACCGATCGAATGAGTCTCAATTCAGAATCAAGAAAAGAAGAAAAGAACAAAAAGAAATGAACTCAAATGAGAAGCAAGCAAGGGTGCGGATTGCTAATGTGATTGAAGTCACAAGCTCCGCTGATCCCATTTTGACCCAATGCTGTAGAAAGAAGTAAACACTTACAGCTTGCGAGCATCAAGATTCAGATCGGAGTCCACAGCAAAATCATCTAAGATTCAAGATCAATTTTCAAGTGAATTATAGATAGAAATCTTGTAACTCATAGTTTATAGGCATAGCTAGCTTAGCTTTGATTTTCCTTTTGGTGTAATAAGGAGGTCAGCAAGCAGTAGCAGCAGCAACAGCAGTGAAATCACAGCTCCTGGTTGTCCCAGCTACCAAACTTTCCAGAATTACACTGACCCGATTCCTTTATAGCCAAGAATATGTAGGCAACCTTTGAAGCAGGGTTCGGTCAGACGATTTTCAAAATGCTTCTCATGGAGTGCCGAGCAAGCAAAAATCCTTCATGGTGCTCATTTATCTTTGCCCGAAAACCCTTCGTGTCTTCGAACAAAAAGGGGCAGTTGTGAGCACGTAATTTTTGCCATGCTTAAATTACTCCTGCAAAATTCATAGAATTAGGATTTTTCTTTTACTATTTGAATTTTAGGAATTTATTGCATGATTTTGTATTTTGTTGGCCTTCTTGTTTGCACATTTTTTATTAATAAAATTTGAAAATATAAAAAAATAGCATTTAGGTTCCAACTTTAGCATTTTCATTAGTGAATCAATACTACAAAAGATAAAGAAAATACCAAAATGGTTCGTTGCATTTATACTTTAATTTGTCTTAATTTGCCTTTGATTTAGGAATTAGTTTATTTAGAAATTAACTAGTATAATTTTAGAGTCAATTTGTGTCTTTTACTTTGACTTTGCATTTAATAAAATCAGGAAAAATTAAATTAAATAAAAAAAAGTAAAAGTAAGTAAATAAAAACAAAAGAAGAAAAGAATACTAACAAGAGAAAGAATTAATTGAAATAGAGGAAAAGAAAAGCAGGCCAGCTTGCATTTGGGCCAATATCAAAATAACCCCAGCCCAAATCACTACCCCAAACCCGGTCCCCTAGTCCAAGCCCAAAACTCGTCACTACCCGATCCAATTTGTTACTAAAACGATGCCGTTTTGGCATCGAGCCATCCAGTTCATCCATCATCCCCCAATCCAACGGCCCAGATTAGTCTTGGGGTTTAAATAAAATTATCCGAAATAATTGAAACCATAAAAACATTTCCCTTCTTCCTCGTAACCTGTTCTCCGCCGCCCCTCCACCGTTGCCGCCAGCCGGAAATCGTCTCCGCCGACGGACAACCTCCAAATGCCCTGAAATTTACACCACAAGCTCCCCTTCCCCTCCTCTTTCCAACCCCCGTAATAATTTCCCTCGAATGTTAGCCTTTCCTCTCGAATAATCCAAAACAGTGGCGCCGCCTCCGTCGCCCACGGCGGTGCCACTACTAAACAACCCCAAGTTTACACCATATATTCTCCCAAAGATCCTCTTCCCAAATCCATAGCCATTTTCGTCCAAATCTTCCTACATTTCCTCGAATTTCAGATCAAAAATGGACCTCACAACCCTAGTTTTCAAAACTTCGAAGTTCTTCCTATTTTGGACTGTGATAGTCCTTAATCTTGTGTTTCTCATGGAAACACACGATTAAGGACAAGTTTCTATCCAAATTTTGCAAAGGCTTGGCCGGGTCACAGTGCAATTAGGTATTTTCCTTTTTTTGTTTTAATCTTGATTTTATTTCTGATTCAGATTGTGTTTTGGCACTTTTGATAATTAGTTTGGTATTTGGTTTAAATGCGTTTGATATAGCTTCTAGTTCAGTAGCTTTTCATTTATTTTTAGGGTTGATTATTGTATGTGTTTATGTTTAGGGTTCAGTAGCTTCGGTGTGTGTAGGGTTTATTTTTAGGGTTAATTATTTTGTAGTTTAATTTTATTTCATTTTGTTCAATCCTGGGTTGGTAGATTTTAGTGTAATTGTTGTTCCAAATCTATTTTGGGCACCATTTGATTTTTGTTTGATTGAATTAACAATTTTGTTAGTTCAATTAGTTTAGTTTGATTCATTTCAGCTTTATCAATAATTGTTCCTCAACTCAATGTTTAGTTTCAAAGTTAATTAGGCTTAAGTGATTAGTTATAGCTTGTTTTCTATTTATAGAATGCCTATAGTGTTAGTAATTTCAGGGGTATTCAGGGGGTATTTTAGGCACCTAAAATGGGTAGTTTGACATAGGAAGTAATTTCAGAATTCAGGTAAGGGTAGTATAAGCATTCCATAAATAGAAAATAAGCTAGAATATCCTAGAGCCTTCTAGAAGCGGGTCTTAGTGTAGGTTTCAGCATTTTTAATGCAGTAACTTGAGAAACAAGTCAAGAAATTAGGACTAATAAGTAAATTCTAAAAATAAAAAGGGGGGGAAATGAATGTAGAATTCTAGAACCTTCTGCAACTTTTTCTGCCTATAAAAGGCATGCGTAGTACTTTCATGAACAAGTTGACACATCTCTGAAACTCCCCCAACTTTCCAGCTTCGAACTTCCCCCAAAATCTACTTCTGCAAATCTGAGTCTCAAATTTGAATTTCACAATCCAAAGAAGTTCAAATCTGAAGTCCTATAGTTCTAGAAACCTACTTTTAGATCTTAATTTCTGCAAAAAATCCAAAAACAAACGAAAATACAGTAGAAAAATTCAAAAAAAAACACTATTACATTGCATTTTCTAGGTTACTTTTGAGTTCTAGACATTGATTCTCATCTCTTCTAGTTGCTGAAGTTTTTCAAAGAGTTCCTAGTCCAATTTTGAGTAAATTTGAGGTCAAACAAGTGTGTTTCTGATTGGTTAGCTGCTGTTGATTCCCTGTAACTCATTCCTGGGCTTTGTGAAGTTGTGTTGAATCTGCAGTTATCCCTGTTGCTGTGTTTAATCCTGTTGTGTGATCCCTACTGCTGCTGACCTTCCTCTTCTCCTTCATTTTATTATAATCCAGGTACATATTCAAGCATGACTTGTTGTAGCTTTGAAGTGAAAGATGGAATAAAAATGCTCTTTCATTTTCTTCCTGAAGTGTGCTTGTTTGAATTGTTACATAGCATTAGCTGGTAGATAGTAATTGATATGTAGTTGATTAAGTCTCATTTCGATTTGTATTTCTTAATTTCTGGATTGTATAAACTAGACTAAGCTGGACTGTATGCTGGATGTATTTTCGATTAGCCTGCTTCATTGATTAATTTGGATAGGATTTATAAGTTGATGATTAGTTCAAACATAGGAATACTTGAGATGCACTGTGATTTGCCTCTATACTGGCCTATAAGTTCACTTCAGATATTTACTATCAGATTTTATTTCTGACTTTAATTGGACTCTGTATAATTCAGGTATTAGTTCATAGAAGAACTAGGTAAATCATATTAGGCTCTATTATTGTGAATGTTACAATCCTGTTGCTCAAAGTTCATAGGATCTGCAAAAAACATAAATATATCTCAATGTTTGCATCTTAGTTCTAAATCTGTTATTGATTACATGTTATCCATCTATTTGCCATTAAGAGTGATAGTAAAAGTATGGATTTGGAAGCTGAAGTGTTAATTAATTAACGCCAAACCTTGAGTAGATGATCAGGTCCTTAATCTAATATTTACATTTTACATTAATGATACTTTTGTATTGATAACCCAATATCAGCTCAGCCACTTGAATTATGAAAGGAACCGGGCCAACTTCGGTCTAGCCAGTTTAATAAGGGATCCAAGTATAGTAAGCCCAAGGCCGATATACAGGGCAATCCACTAAGGACAAGGTTTTTTTTTAATTGGGCTTGCACCCTAGCCCAGCCATCTAGACAGCTTCCCTGAAGTTGAGGGCACTTTCACTCTTCTTGGATCGATTTTGAGGCCCAAAATGCTAGAAGTCAAAAATCCTTTAAAATTATATTAGGAATATGGGGATTAATTTGCAATATAAATTTAGGTTTCGAGTTAGGTAGCGGGTTCAAATTAAGAGGGTCCTCCCTTTTGCTTGAATTCGGACTTGAACTCGAGGCCCGAATTTATAAATGCAAATTAATTATGCCCTTTTAGAGACAAAAATAAATAGAAAATCATAGTTTGTTTTAGGATGGCCTTTAAATAATAAAACGAGGTGAGTCCCGCCAAACAAAAATACATAAATTGCGGGGCCCCGTTAAATGCTTATATTAAAATACGTAGAACTCGGGACGTGCCGTTTAGCAAATTTCACGGCCTCCCACAAAGATAATAACACCTTAGTCGCTTTAGGCGCGCTTTTTAATAATTTTACCTTCTTAAATACGGGTGTGCATTTCATGCAACCCAAATCCAAATCCCAAAATGTTGGATAAAAATGTGTCGAGGATCCGGGTACATTTCATGTGATGTGATCCAAAAATACGTTTTTAAACAACGTTTACTTTCTTAAAAAATTTAATTAAAAGTGGTAAATAATCTTTAAAATTGCACTATAGGATAACATGAATAAAAAATCAAATTTTAACCATTTATAATAATTTAAGCGACCGTGCTAGAACCACGGGATCCGGGGGTGCCTAACACCTTCCCTCGGGTCAACAGAATTTCTGGTTCGCAGAATCCAACTGGGAAGTCGAAATTTTCCTCGATTGGGATTCAAGTTAAACTGGTGACTTGGGACACCAAAAGTCAATCCTATCCCAAGTGGCGACTCTAAACAAATAAATAATCCCATTTCGAATAATGTCATTTTAATTGGAAAAACTCTCTCATACATTATCCTTCGGGGTAGGTGTGTAAAAAAGGAGGTGTGACAAATACGATCCGTTTTAACCTGCTCAAATATTGTGCAACTCATCCAATTGAAACCTCTACACACATCATTAGTGGACTGTTAATAGCTTTGTCACAAACATTAATTGACCATTAACACACACATTATTTGACTGAACAAAGGGGTCAACAAAATAACCAGTCCCCTACCATATAATACCAATTAGCTTCATAAACCCCCCACCCCCCC
>MU723580.1:16761-28494 GCA_026770625.1 Nicotiana glauca
CTTCTAAGAGGCTAAGTGCCTCATTTCCAACTAAAACCAACTCAATTCCACCCGATCAACTCAAATATCGATATTGAAACATAAGGTAACACAATATAGGGGAAACGGGGCGGTAACTCACGTGATGACGGGCCGGGTCATCATATCCTCCCCAACTAAAACAAACGCTCGTCCTCGAGCGGGTCAAGAAACATACCTGGAGTCCTCATATAAGGATGCCAAAGACAGCTATTGAGCAAGTCTACTACTCCATCAAAACTAAAAATTGGCAAGCTATATATGAATGGCTTTATTAATAATACACAACTTTAACAAAATAATCACAGTAATTCAATTTTCCCTTTCGGTCTCGGAATAACATGCATTCTAGAGTTTTATTGTGAAAAACTTATCAGTGCATAAGCTACAAATGTGGTGCATTACCACTAAGCCTCAGATGACATATGAAGATATAAAAATGTAATACTGAAATAAGGATTGCTTAAGAAAACAGATAACAGGGTAAATTTTTGATGTTCTACCAAGAAGAAACTTAGAAAGGAAAAATTAGTAATCAAAAGCTTAACAAAATCCAATAGTGGTCAAGATGGCATTGCGAGGTACTCAAAGGAGGGCTGAAACATTTAAAAAAAATCAGGAATGGTGGGAATGCCATAACAGAAATGTGATTAAAGAGGAGAAATACATTAGAAGAATATAACTGGTAAATGAGAAAAATGTGCTAGCCGTAGTCCAAAAGTAGATAACAGTAGGACATGGTCAACTACCATATCTAGACATCAGAGATAACATAATTCATATTTTCACAGAGAATGCTATTGTTCCACCAATTGGAGTTATGATTCTTTACATTGTAAGCATGGAGAATTTTTTCTTTTTCAGGTACATTGACAAAGATGTCTCACAAAATGATATAAAGCCACTCGACTAACCGAATGATTCACATTTGCAGACCAGGAAAGTATAAAAATTAATGGGAGTTATGCAAATTAATGAAATAAAGTACTAAGTATTTTCAATTATAGTTGCATGCTCCACCTTATTTATTTGGATATAAGATCATAATAGCAAAAAGCGTTAATCACATGCATGCAAATAATGAACATATTGAAGAGAAAGTAGAGTAAGTCTTGGCAGATCAAATGAAAGTCAAATAGCTTATGTTAAAGAAGCTCTACAAAAGCATTAAGGAGCAAGGAAATACTTCATATGATTTTGGTCTTTAAGTCATCCGCATTGTCTTCATCTCCCTCATAGTCATCCTTTTTATCCTCATCATTTTTTGGGTCAGCATATTCATCTCGAAGAAATTTCTCTGTTGCACTTTATTTATTTTACACAGAATAGCAAAAATTATCGGCATATGTATTTTTAGTAACTAAAATAAGCAGGTAGAAACAATTGGGAAATAACTCTAAAGTACTAAGAGAAAATTTTTCTGTTAATAATATCATCAGAGGTCATGTATTAGATATTTGGAGATAACACTGTACCGTTTGCGATCTTATTAAATTGATTAATTTACGCTATAATCAAGAGAGAATGGAACATGATGTACCTTTATGATGCTATCCAGAGCAAACAGTAAAAGCAACTTGCTTTTCTCACTTCCAACACAATCATGAGGACCCTAAGAAAATAACATTTTGAGTAATCTGCTTGTTACAAGTTTTATATGTAAAATGACAAGTCAACGTAGTCACGTTTATGTATAAAGAAACACGAAATTTCGTGCTTCTTCAAGTTGAGCTATTTGCATTTGATCACATTGAATGGTAAGACTTGATTTTGGGACGTGGATAAATGATACATAATGTGAGTATGAATGCAAGCCTAATTATAATTTGGAGAAGAAATTTATATTATACATTACATATTTAAGATAATAGTTCATAGTAAAATTCAAAAATCAAACAACAGAGCGAAAAATAATTCTGACGAAGCAACCTAATTGGATGCAGTTTGAAAATAATGCATATATGAGAAGAAAACGTTGATGTAAAGTCTATTTGACAAACTTGTGTATAATAGCAATTTACATTTCATCCTCATATGTAGAAACTGCTAAATATGCTTTATCTGTGTGCGTCAACCTTATTTTGGGAATTCCGAAGTACATGTGCCACAAACAAGATCTGTATTCTTGTGCTAAAACCGTATGTCCAACTCTGTTTAAACTCTGTAAGGTGTGAAAGATTCACAAGAAAGACTTTTGAATGATTTCATCATAAACTATGTTATATGTAGAATGATCGCCATCACTATCTGGGTTTGGGGGTCGAATTAATAACTTGACGCAATTGGAAGCTTTTGCTCTCGACAATGCAATATAAAGCTGACCATGTGAAAACACTGGTTCTCGTAAATATATTCCAACAAAATCTAATGTTTGACCTTGTGCTTTATTTATAGTCATAGCAAAATAAAGTCTCACTAGAAATTGTGTTCTTTTAAACTGTACAGGTAATTTTTCATCTTGTGATGATATCAATGGTATTCTCGGAATGAACACATGCGTATTGTTAAAGTCATCGCTTGAAATTTTTGTACTTATAACATGTATTTTAAAATCACAACATGTCAATCTTGTGTCATTGCATAAACCTTCATAAGGATTCAAATTTCGTAGTAATATAATTGGACAATTTTCTTTCAAAGTTAATCTGTAACGAGGTAAACCAGCAAGATTTAAAGAATGCAAAAAATCTTCATACTGGCTTTGATCATTTGATTCACATGTTTCATCAATTGCAACAAATGTTTTAGCTTCTTCTGAAAATTTACCTATAAGCATATGATTTATTTCATCCACAAATCATTTTTCGTCGTCAAAATAACACGAGAAGTCATAGAAGATGTATCACCAAAGAAATCATGCATATTAGGAAATGATGTTTCAAATAATACATTCAAAGATTCCTGTTCAGTAGTATAAGGGACAATAAATGAATTTGAAATTTTAATTTTGTTTTCAGAACTAAGAGGTTCTTTTCCGTTTCCTATTCTCATCAAATATTTACAAAAGGCAGGATCAGTTTTCGCACGCATGTTTTCTGACAATTGTAATTTTTCAAGTCGGGGCCAAATACCATAATATAATAAACTCTCATGAATAAAATCTTCTTTTTTTTCATTTTAAACTACTGGTAGAGTTTGTCTAAAATCACCACCAAAGATAACAACTTTACCACAGAAAAGCACATTATTATTCAAGAGATCTTTCAAAAGTAGATCAAAAGTTTCAATCATTTTCTTTTTTGCCATTGATACTTCATCCCATATAATTAATTTTGCATCTTGAATCAAATAAGCAATCGAACTTTGTTTGCTAATATTGCAACTAAAGTTTTCATCAATGTCAATGGGAATTTTAAAACGCGAATGAGTTGTACGGCCACCTGGAAGAATCGAAGCCGCAACTCCAGAGGTTGCTGTTGCTAGACCAATAAATCCTTTAAATTATATGGTAGCTAATAAGGCACGATATAAAAAAATTGTACCTGTTCCTCCCGAACCGTCAACAAAAAAAACTCCTGCTCTGTTCGAAGATATTCTGTCTATAATCACATTGTATGCTATCTGTCGTTCACGGTTCAACTTTTGTCGCAATAATAGCTCTTCTTTAGTAACGATTATGTTTCTTTCAAAGAATATTTCTCTTGCTTCTTTGGCAGCCTTTGAAGCCTTGAAATTTTTAGGGATAAGTTTATACTCATTAATGTTATGTCCCATTGAATGTAAGATGCCATTGAGACAGTCTAAAACTTTATATCGAACACTTTTTGTTTCGATGTTGTGACGACCCGGCCGGTAGACTTAAGAATTAACGCCTGATCCCCTATTAACTATTTTTCCCAAGTCTATTTATGTTAATTTAAATTGTCGGGATGTTCGGTTTTGAGTTTCGGAGAGTTTTGGGATACTTAGTCCCTAAATGAGAGCTTATGTATTGGAAAGTTGCCCGTAGTTGGAACAGTATGAAGAGGGCCTCGAAATGGACATCTGATGGTTCCGTTAGCTCTGTTAGGTGATTTTAGGATTGAGAGCATGTTCGGAATGCATTTTGAAAGTTCGTAGCTCATTTAGACTTGAAATGCCGAAGTTTGAATTTTTGAAGTTTTCGGTCCGATAGTGAGTTTTTGATCCGAGGGTCGGAACAAAATTCCGAAAGTTACAGTAGCTATGTCATGTCATTTGGGACGTGTGTGCGAAAATTTCATGTCATTCGGACGTGTGTTGGTTAGGTTTTTGATTGAAAGCGTATTATGATGAAAATTTGAAGTTCTTAGGCTCAAATACTTGATTATCGAGTTCCCGACGTTGTTTAGGTGGTTTAAGGGTTGGTACAAGTTTGAATGATGTTATGGGATATGTTCATAGGTTTGATTGAGGTCCCGAGGACCTCGGGTGTATTTCGGATGCTCAACGGAGCAATTTGGAGTTTGAGAAATTTGCAAAAATTCTCTTCAGCTGTTGCAGACCATTTTCTTCTTCGCAATCGCGTCCCAGCTCACGCGATCGCATAGAGCGATCTGGAGGGGGCCCGATTCCTTAAGCGCGATCGCATGGATTGATTCGTGATTGCGTATCTCTGCCCTTTCCTCTTTCGCGTTCGCATAGTGTAGACTGAGTCGATGGCCCAGAGGCCCATTCCTTCTTCGCGTTCGCGTGTCCTCAGACGCGATCGCATAAGGACAACTCCTCCTCTTCCGCGATCACAAGCCTTTTCACGCATTCGCGTAGGACTTTTTCCTGGAGCCTTTATTTTTACTCTACGCGATCGCGGCCCCACTTACGCGATCACGATTTATTAAACACCTGGGCAGTTATAAATATTTCAAAATCGAGGGTTATCCATTTTTATTAAAATACAAGCTTGGGGAGATCGGATTTGGGGGAAATTTTGAAGGTTTTTCGAGGGCAACTACTGGGTAACGATTCTCTGCTCTCTTATGCTTAAAACTCACTAATCTAATCACGAATTCATCTTTAATTTTGGATTTTTGAATGAAAAATGGGGAAAACTTCATAGACCAAACTATTGAGTTTTGAGTAGGTGTTTGACCTCCGATTTGGGAGATTTTTATATGGTTAGACTCATGAGAGTATGAGGGTTCTGAAAATATAAAATTTACCTGATTCTGAGACGTTGGCCTGAGGGGCATTTTGGTTATTTTACCTAAATTCACGTCTTAACTTTAAATTAAATAGTAGAATCAATTGCTTGAGATATTATTTACGATATGTAATTGAATTGAATAGATTTGGGTCATTTGGAGTCGGATACTCGTGGCAAGGGCATGGTTTCTAGTTGATTTTTGTGTCGGTTCGAGGTAAGTGGCTTGTCAAACCTTGTGTGGGGGACCTTTTCCCCTTAGGACATGATATTTGATATTTGAAATCCTCGTAAGTAAGGTGACGAGCGCGTACTTGAGCAAATTGTTAGAAATCTATTTTTACTTGAAGTATTTAAATTGAGTTTCTCTTGCTTATCTGTTTATTTTAAATTGCAAGTTTATCCTATGCTAGTTTAGAGAAGCATGTTTATTTGACTTATTTGCTTAAGTGCTTAAACTGTCTTGTTTGTACTATATGAAGCATTTTAGGCTAGGATTTTCTATTACTTGTTCTGAGTTTGGCATTTATTCTAATGTTTTGGGCTGTTATTGTGTGTTTTAAATTGGGACTACGGGACGACATCCGTGGAGATGCCCCTGTACTTGTTATGTTCTGGACTGAGGGTGCAGGATGCCAAGAGATCCCTGACACATGTAAATGTAAGTTTTGAGGATACCAAGAGATACTCGGGATACCAAGAGATCCCTCGTGTATATGAGGAGGATACTAAGAGTATCTCGGGATACCGAGAGATCCCTCGTGTATATGATGAGGATACCAAGAGATCCTCGGGATACCAAGAGATCTCTGGCTATTATTTCATGTTGTGTGCAGTATTCCTTATATTGTTTTGTTTCTGTTTTTTTCTATTACTGCTTTCCTTATTTATCATGTTTAGATTCTCGTTGTAGACTTTATGTATACTATTTTCCTTATCCTATCATATATTATTTTTATCTCAGTAGGGTCCTGATCTTCCTCGTCACTACCCAACCGAGGTTAGGCTTGGCACTTACTGAGCACCGATGTGGTGTACTCATGCCCTTTCTGTGCATGTTTTTCATGTGCAAATCCAGGTAGCTCTGCCCATGCGTATCATCCTCGAGGCGGGGAGATCTAGCAAAGATTTCAAGGTACATTTGCCGCGTCCACAGACCTGGAGTCTCTTTCCTATTCTAGCTTTAGCAGTTAGTTTTCTCCTTTCGTACTGTTCGTTTTAGACATTCTGGAGTTAGAGCTATGTATTTACTTTCTGTTAACCGTGAGTTTTCGGGTTTTGGGATGATATTGTAGACTTCCACATTATTGAGTTGTATATGCCGAGCGATATTTATATACAGTTTTCTTTTAGTTGTTCAGTTTTTAATTAATGATTCCGCAAGCTATGTTATTTTCCGCATTGTTAGGCTTACCTAGTTATAGGGATTAGGTACCATCATGACATGTTCACGGAGGGCGAATTGGGGCCATGACAGATGTCTGGAAAAGTTTTGAAGTCTTCAGACATAGAGTCCTCGAATTTCTCCCATAATTCTCTTGGATTAGTAGGATCACAATACACTAATAATGTAGCAAACAAATGTCTCAAGCTGTATGGCATTTGATAACTCTCAGCTTCTACCATACATTCAGCGAATTATTGTCACAATGAAGTAATCCTCTCTTTTGAGCATATTCTCTAAATGTATTGCAACGTACTTTATTTACAATTAATAGGTCTCCATATGATTTTGCTCCTCTTATATTCATTAATAATAATCTCAGATAATATCTTTTACCTTCCGTTGGATGACATGTTACAACAAGTCCAATGACATTACCTTTTATTCGACGTGTCCACATTTTATATCGTACTGACCATACAAAATATTGTGGAAATTCTTTATACAGTAGATTGAGCTTTATTGCATCTTTATTTGTTTTGTTCATATCAAAAAAATTTGTTAACATTGTTTTTCTAATCAGAGGATTATTCATAATTGAGTTTACACTTGAAGTACTCCTAAAGGAAATAAATTGTTGTCCTTCAAGATGTAATTGCAGATGATAAACAGCTGGTATCATTTCATTAATAGGGAAACCAAATAAATACCATATAGCTTCAGGTGGTGATACCCATCGAGCAGATTGATATTCTTTCATTTCATCTACTTCAACATGTGCGTCATTGTCTTGTATGTGAAATGCAATTTTATCATGTCCTTTGCAAATATATTTATAAATATATTTAACAACTTTAATATCTTAACAAATTTCCACATTTATATGACAATTGAATTTTCCAAGTAAGAATGAACTATAAGGAACAACTCATGAGTTATCAAAATAGTGATCTTTAACTTTCACAAGTCCCATGTTTCGTCTTTTATAAATTGGGTAAGAATTTTTTCCTTTTGATATTTGATCAGCAAAGCTTCTTGGATATTTGAATTTGCAGCAACCTTTTTTCTTTTGCATATATGAATTTGTAGGATTTAACTTGCCACAAGGTTCATGTATCATATGTTGGAAAACAAGTTTATATAAGGTTTCTTTAGTGTTACAATCAGGTAACTCAGCACGAACAATATTATCATAAGATTCTAGAGTAAGTAGTTTGTATTCATTAGTAAGTATAATAAGGAAATGAGCATGTGGTAAGCCACTCTTTTGAAATTCTATAGTATACATAAAAGCTGCAACTTTTCCAAAGATATTTCTTTTTAATATATTTGTTTTTAGTTCTTCTATCTTTGCTCTAAAAACTCGACTACTTAAATCAGGTCTATTTTGTGCTTCGTCAATTGATAGCAAGTGCTTTTTTATCTCGGGCCAAGATGGGTTACAAGTCATCGTTATGAATAAATCAGGTTTTCCAAATTGTTGTACTAAAGAAATAGCATCCATGTAGCATCGACGCATGTCTCTTGGTCCTCATATAAAGGTAACCGGAAGGAATGTTTGCTTTCCTATATTGGAAGCATCTTTTTCTCCAAGTCTTAAAACATCAATGAGTCCTTGTAGCATTTCAATTCTAAAGAGATTTTGGTTGAATGAAAAAAAGTCTAATCTTTGTGTTTCAAGTTTTATGTGTTCATCTACTGAATATTGCTGAAATAATCTTCCAGAATGCAAAGTTTTATTTGTTTCATCTTCTCTCATTTGGAATTTGTAACAGTAATATTCACGAACAGAAATATTATCTCTTTTTCGTTTTCCTTTTTCAAAATTTTGAGCTTCCATGCAAGGTACCCATCAAGAGAACACATATTTCTAATACTTGGTAATTCTTCATGTTCACAATAGGCTCGATGTTTAGAAGTATTTTTTGGTTGTATAATTTTTTTGATGCCACAGTGCCACCCACTTTGACCATAAGAAAATAATAATGGGTACTGTAATGGGTCATAACATCTGTAATAGTAGTTCACTCTTTGAGATCTTTGCTACGATTGTAGATTTGGATATGAGGTGCAGAACTAACTTCAGTGATTTCTTTTTCAATCCATATACCTGCAACTTCTGATGTAGTAGGAAGATTGTATACACATTGATCCAAGCCTGAGTCAGATTTAAGTGCAATATTGTAGTTCGAAAGATTTGGAACATCTATTAGGGATTTTAAGAAAGTAGAATATGGATTAATTGTCAGTATTGATTCATGGATTTTGTCTGAGAAAGCCACTCTATTAGCTAATTCGTTATCATTGTCGTAGAAGTATAGTTGTAGATTTCTTGCTATTCCACTCGGAGGGAGTAAATCATTGATAAAATGGTACATCTTCCCTTGAACTCTAAATGTATATATACCACGATTTCTTTTTGCTAATTCTTGATTATAATTTACACCAAGTGATGTAAATACAAATATATTATTGTATGTTCTGATATATGTTCGAAAATGTTTACATTCTTCGGTTGTTCCTAAATATAAATTCTGCAATTCAGCAGGCATCTCATGTGAAACTAACTTGATCGAACCATTGTTACAGCAAAATCCAAGTGGTTCATATTCAAATTTGTTTGCACCACAAAATTTACAGTTAGGCACAATTTTTAAGGGAACATAATTATATTGTAATTGACCAACGTATTAAAAACTTTTTTTTGTGAGTTATAACCTATATATTGAGGTGTCATTAGCATAAAACTACCAATTAGGTAATATACAACACTATCATAATAAAAGATTGGGGAAAACCTTTTTTTCGAACCGTTCTTGAGCTCATACAATTGTTTTCATTACATGCATGTGACTTTGAGCCTAATGCCAAAAAGTAATAAATTAGCAATAATAAAGACATTATGTATCGTAGACATATAACTCAATGTTGGATCCTTGATACTTTACTTCAAATGAGTAGAAGGGATAAGTTATATTCTTTTGCTTGTCAATGGTAGCTGGCAAAGCATCAACGTGAGGCTTGTTGGCTAATAGGGGAAACATCACACATTTAGCATCATTTAATTAAACTTACATGCAAAGATCGTGAAGCGATACTTAAAACAACAAAGAATGTATTCTAACCTGTTGTTGAAGAGCCCACCAGAGGAACATTTTGCTGCTGAAACTCAAATACAGCTTCAGTAGTGCCATGAAAACCAACATTGTCGCACAAACTACTTCTTTTTGACTCTTGTCTTTTTATTCGTCGTTGTAGTAATAATGCTTCTTTTTTTCGGCAGATATTAATCTATACCTTTAATGTCGCCTAAGTTTCATCTCAGCTTCCGACTTTGCTGAGCAGACATGTTCGTTCTTTTGGTCAGAAGTCATTAGTCCTACAGAAGTACAAATTAAAACACAAGAAATAAGTAGAAATAGCTTGCTGCAGAGGTACCAGCAAAAGCGAATAGTAGCAGGATTAATCACTTGTTAATAAAGAGATCCTGGGTACAAGGTGCAATGACGATTTCAACATTAACTATATATTCCTATGTCTATTAACATGTTCTGTCTCTGAGAATGAGCTTAAAATCATTCAAGTGTACCTCTGTGGGAAGAGGAAATTAACAGCCAATTAATAAAGCTATGAAAATTTTATTTTGGAATATAACAGCAGATTATAGATATAAAATATCAGACAAGATCAACATAAATTTAATATGTTACATGACAAACTAACTCTAGTACCCAAAGATAAAAAGTACCTAGAGAAGGCAAATATTTTCAGCTTTTTTTTTAAAGATTCTGACCTATATCATTTTTCAAGTAGTAGTAATGATATAATTTAGCTCCAGGCAAATGACAACAAAAGTGTCCTCAGAACAATAGAGATAGAAATGAATCACAAACACTTCAAAAATAGAGAATCTAATTACCAAAATAAAATCTAAGTAAACTGATACTGGATGGCATATCAAGAGACACAATATTTAAACCTGTATTTCAGATCAATTTGGTTATAAGCAAATTAAAACTGAAAAATATCTTGGGAAACTTAGCAGAAGCAAAACAAAAAGGGCATATATAAAGACATAATCTTTAGATGGATTAAATCAAGAATTCAAGAAATGATCAAAATCATTAACTCAACATGGATGATTACTGTAAATGGATATATTAATTTTAGAGAACAAAAAAAAATCAGAATACTATGAATTGACATGCACTTGAACACTAATCACAAAAAAAAATATCAACTCTCAACTTGGTGAAAGAAGAGAAGGAAGTTTTAGTATATATTACACATGTTCATTGTCTCTCTTCATGTTAAAAGGCCTGGGATATTTGGTCCATCTCTTCATTTGATCTCATTGTTCTAGTGTCATTTTACTATGAAAACTAACATAGTACGATTAAAGCAGGTATTCTCACTGTTCATATGCATATACGCCTGATATAATACTATTTTGCCATTATTCATAAAATATGGAGCATCTGCATACTTTAAGAATAAAGCTTACGGACACAAAGGTAAATAACAAATTCACTAAGAAGATGTAGGAAGGCCGATGAAGTTCAAATTGGACAGTCAGTTCGCAGATGTAATAAATTGTATAAAAAAATTTAAATTATTATTCTATATCTAAATTTCAGATTTTTCTAGTTTCAGTAACTGTAGACACTATTTGTGTTCCTTTCTGTCCCCTTTTAACCAACTTCATCATTATTTCAGCAAAGTTATGAATGAGTCTGCCTCAAGTTGCAGTTTCTTTTCAATAATCTGTAAATAAATATATATATATATATATATATATATATATGTGTGTGTGTATGTGTGTGTGTGTATGTGCGTGTGAGTGATGCTTGCCTGGGGGGCCTGTTTATGGACTTACTGCTTTTAATCCTCCTTAAAGTGAGTTTTTATTGAATTTGTGGATTTGATTACTGCTTTCACTCATATTTAGACCGAGTCTTTATTGAAAATGTAGAACAAATGCTTTAAACAACTTTCTTTTAAATTGGAGTTTTTAAGTTATGAAATCGTTATGAATTTCTGTTATACCGAGAGGTTGTATACGGACCATGTTTTGCCCGAGGGGCCGATTATGATTTTTCACCACTTTCACTATATATAGTACTTCATTAAACCTCTTTTGAAAAGTTTAGAAAGTTATTTTTCCAAAGGATTTTACTGAAATTGGGAGTTTAACAAAATGATTTGAACGGTATCCTGTTGGGAACATGCTGTG
>MU723583.1:0-13060 GCA_026770625.1 Nicotiana glauca
AACAAGTATAAAATCCCTTTACAAACATACTCTTATTTTCTAGGATCATTGACCCTATCATTCACATTGCCATGTCTGAAGAATTTACCTTCCTTAACCTTCCACCTTCTTGGGGTACTAGTTGTCTATTATTAGCATATCTTTTCAGAGAGTCATGTTACCCATTATCTCATTTCTAGACCACGCATGTCTTCAACAAACTATTCAAACATCATAGCTACATGGTCTCACTCTTGTTTCATCATATTTAAGTGGCCTCACGACGGCCCTTCCTCCCCCACTTGGGGCGAATGTCCTGGATTTTGACACAAGTCTTGAATTTACAAACTTTAGGGACATATGCCTCATGTATCTATCCATTATATATATATATTCAACTATTAGGGAGATTTAAGTCACCATAGTATTAATCTCATAAGTTCCCAACTCTTATTCAGCCACACAAGTCTGGGATTCCAAGTTCCCATGTCAATGTCCTTTATGAGTGTAATACAACTTCGTACATTTTTGGGTCCTTATAAAGTTCGTAGTACAAGGGTCTTCTCATCTTGAGTTCAATTGAGTCTCATTTCATAACTTCTTACCTCACGTGAGAGACTTACACTCTCATCATTAATCGCTTGGTCATTCTCTCATATATAACGTGCTTATATAACCAATTTTCTTTCACACCTTAGGATCATTTACATACTTCTCGCACTAACCACGTGTGCTATTCAAGCTTACGTCTCATTTATCAAATCAATGCTTCTTTGGACGGGTACTCACTTTTAACACATTCTCAAATAAAGTATACTTATGGTACTATGTACTTATACTATATGTCCATACCATTCGCTCAACAAGATACATGTGACATCTCCTTAATATTAATGTCTTTGCCCATTGGTCATGACATATGACAACATTACTTGAAATATACGAAAGAGCATTTAAACTTACTTTGAATCTCAATGCACGAGTTAGAAAACAATCTTATAGTCAAGCTTTATAGCGCGATTTGGAGTGTTGAAGAAGGGTAATATTCCTAAATGTCCATGTAGCCTCCAACTTATAGATGTGGTCGACAACATACCGATAAGAAGGACTCTACTAGACACGGCTCCGATACATCCTAGGACACTTTAAAACCTTAAGCTCTGATACCAAGTTTGTCACGCCCCAAAACCAAGGGACACGACCGGCGCTCAACCGGAGGACCCCAGTCAAGCGGACCTAGAATTGCCTTTCCTATCCCACGTGTTACCCCGTGATTCCAATATACATTATTCTTTTGAAATAGCAATTTAAGAGTTAAGCATAAACTTACAACTTGAGCTCATTTCTGCTTTTTATCATTTCTAAGATTAGATACCAAGTACTTGCAAAAACACATACAACATTTACCAACGTGGACTACGATTCCGAACCGTACAGTTACTACCCAAAATACTTTTATACACCACCCACATTATGTCTACGGAGCCTCTATGAATACTAGGAACTCAACCAATACTTGCCGGCGACAAGGCCCCGGCTATACCTTACACAAAAACCAAAACAAGACTCCTGAATAAAAGTGGCTTGAGACACGCAGGACCCCGAAAAGAAAGGGGCTCACCAATACAACTGACGGAGAGTGAAGGAGTGCTACTGCCGGTGGACTGGAGTACCTGCCATAGAACCACCTACAATCATAACACGAATGTAGCGCCCCCGGCAAAAGGGACGTCAGTACATTTGAATTGTACCGGTATGTATGAAGAAACTTTACCCCAAGTAAGATCAATCACTACATAGATAACAAACAGTAATTGAATCAACAATCAAATGCACATGAAAGGTACAATCAAGCCAAAAATACAATCTCTCCTTTTTCCCCTTCAACATTTTCACATCAATGATTTCACAATCTTTTTCATAATTTCATTTCAATAGTGATTTCGATCACTTTTCCACCCTTATTACCTAGGCCACCCTTATTACCTCGGCCACCCTTATCACCACAACCCACACATTATTACTTCGTGTTGCGGCGTGCAACCTGATCCCACCATACAAGTCACTATTCACAAATAACACAACGACAACAACAATTCATATAGAACAACAACAATAATTCTCAAAGAGCAACCACAACAATTCACAAGAATTTCTGTAGTTATCAATACCATTTCCATCATTTTCAACAACTCATATGCAATTTAAGTCACCACAATAATTACCCACAACAAGCCAAATATGTTATTACCACAGTTGTTCCAATTGCATCATTTGAGTTCTCCTTCCGTAATTTGTTTCTCAACTCTTACCACATAACACTTTCACAATCACATTTGATTTATTGCCAATTACTTACACCATTATATTGAGAAAACTTAACCAACAATGTTCAAGACATATTAATCACAAGAATTCATGAAATAGGCCATCTTGCCTTAACACCCGTGAAACAACCAAAATTCACAAATAGTTCACATAAATAACACGTACCAATTTCTCGTACTCCAAACAAGGTGACTTTACAAAGGTTAAAGTTAGCCATATATACCTCAAATTCACCCCTTAATGATACTACAATGCTCCAATACACTTAAGCAATTTCAATCTACAATACAATATTCAACAGGACCAATATTAGTAACAAATTCCATAACTTATTCCATTTAGGAATATTATCAAACACCTTGTAGGTATAGATATTTATACCTCATAACTATGGTGTTGGTTCATCCAAATATCACCATTAACCAACAATTCACCCTACCATCATTCCTAACCAATTTTATAACTTCCAACAACATATATATACGACCATTCATTTATACCCAACCATCAACCTTATTAATTAACTCATTTTACAATCTCTACAACCAACACAACCTAGGTTAGGCACTTATGGCTTTTAATCATCATCCCATGAGTTCTAATGTATCTATCATACATAAATAATCACCATAGAGCAGTTAAAGATGATAGACATACCTTTTGTAGTAAGAATTTTAAGAATCCCCACTTGTGGTGTTCTTGATGAATTCAAGGATTTAAAGGAAAATCTAAGGATTTTGAAGATTAATCCTTGTTAGTATAAGTTTTTAGGGGGGTAGAAATCTCTCAAAGTACTCTAAAAAACTTACCTTGGATCATAGGGATGTAGGTTGGGACGAAATCCCCTTGAGAGAGCAAGCCTTAACCCCAAAAATGACTTGGGAACTCTCTAGACCGGTCTTGGGGTATTTAGAGGCCCGCTACTAGCGCGGCCGCGCATCTGGGCACGCATCAGGGCGCGCTAGTTTGCCCAGCTGTCTATCTTAGGCGCGCACATTTTAGCGCGGGCGCGCATCTGGGCGCGCTAGTGACACATGCCAAGAAAAATGGTCATAACTTTCTGTATACACCTCCAAATGACGAACGGTTTATTAAGTTGGAAACTAGACTCAAAGGGCTTAAATTTTATAGGTTGTTCATCATACAACTCCTTATATAACTGGAGATATGATCGTCCAAAGTGAGGTCTTGTGCGCACTCATCTACAACTTTCGTGTAATATGAAATTTTCCAACTTGGCTTAGACTTAGGCCTCTCCTTGGACCCCAATTCACTTCTAATATGACTTATACTCTTATTAACATATCCAATTGATATCCATCATATCATAAATGCTCATTTGCACACGAATTAAAATAATTTAGCCTACCTTGGCACGACAAAATCTTAAATTACTCGAAAAAAAATTCCGGGACCTTACAGATCCCCTGAAGATTTTTACCGATTCCCTTTCCAGGCTCGTACCCACACCAATTCAGAATACTTTTTATCTTGTTGTCCCACCACTTATCCTTATCTACAGCGTTAACCCTTTCGATATGGTGGTATGTTTCTCCATCTATTCTCCTTCTGTCCCGATCATTGGGATGGTCTGGCGTGGGGTTACTACCATTGCCATGAATGATCACCTCTAGGTGATTCCATTCGAACTTTACCGCCTGATGCAGGGTCGATGCTACGGCTCCAGCAGCGTGGATCCAGGGGCGTCCTAACAGCAAGTTGTAGGATGTCGGGACGTCTATCACTTGGAAGTCGATGTCAAACCATGTTGGTCCCATTTGTAAGCACAGACTGATTTCTCCAATAGTAGATCTCTGGGACCCATCAAAGGCTTTGACATTGATAGCCCTGTCTTTGATATCGTGTAGGCCTTTCCCCAGAGTTTTGAGAGTTACAAGTGGACAGATGTTGAGGCTCGATCCTCCATCGATCAAAACTCTAGTGATAAAATAATCTTCGGATTGCACGGTAATGTGCAGTGCCTTGTTATGGCTCAAACCTTCTGGCGGAAACTCGTCTTCGTGGAAGGTTATTTTATGGCTCTCCAGCACTTTCCCCACCATATTCGCCATTTCACCCCCGGTTATATTGTTGGGCACATAAGCTTCACTCAGTATCTTCATTAGGGCATTCTTGTGAGCGTCTGAACTCTGCAGAAGAGCCAGGACAGATATTTGTGCTGGTGTTTTGTTCAACTATTCAGCGACCGAGTATTCCTTAGCCTGTATTTTCTTCCATATATCGTCGGGTCCTGTTTCAATAGGCTGCCCTGGGGCTTGCTTACTAGACTCGGCTAAGTGTTCTGGGGTGTAAACCCTCCTTGTTCTGGTCATTCCTTACGCGGCAATTATTTCTCATGTCTTGGTCTTTCCTTTCCTCCTAGCTTCAGCAATGTAATCCCATGGTATGGCATTTGAGTGGAATGGTGTTATGTCTGACATTGCCACCGGAATAGGTACTTTTGGTGGTAACACGGCAACTTCAAAGGGTGCAGGTGCCTTTGGAACTTCAAATTCAACCTCGATTGGCCCGGGCGCCTTTGCAGAGGGAGGTGCTTCAAATTCAAGAGGTATAGACATATTTACTTCGTCGTCCCTAGAGGGCTGATTCTGCACAACAATTGGGTTAAGGGTTGTCACACCTCCTTTTTACCTACTACACCCCGCAAAGGATGTAGTAAAGGCAGTTTTTTCAATTAAAGGACAATCGAGACAGGATTCGTTTATTAAGAGATTCAGAGTCACCACTTGGGAGATTTATGGTGTCCCAAGTCACCGGTTGAATCCCAAATCGAGGAAAAGAATGACTCTGTATTACAGTCCACAAACCAGAAATCTGGGTAAGGAATTCTGTTAACTCGGGAGAAGGTGTTAGGCATTCCCAAATTCCGTGATTTTAGCACGGTCGCTCAACTATTATATTTGGCTTAAATTATCTGATCTTAACAATTATGAACCTATGTGCAAATTTTAACTTTAACCGCTTTTTATTTATTTTTTAAGGAAAATTGCAACTTCAATAAAAACAAGTCTCGAACCACGTTACATAAATGCACCCGTGGTTTTTGACATATTTTAACATCGTTGAGATTTGGATTTGGGTCACATAAATGCTCACCCGAGTTTAGGGAGGTAATGTTATTAAATATGTGCCTAAAGAGACTAACGCGTTATTATTTTGGGAAAGGCCGTGAAATTCGCTAAACGGTCCATCCCTAAGTCTAAGTATTTTAGTATATACATTTATGAGGGCCCCGGAGCACTGCGTTTTATTTGGCGAGGCTCGTCTCATTTTTGTTCAAGGATATCCTAAAGCGAACTATATTTTCTATTTTTTTCCATCTCTAAAATAAAGAAAGAGGTCCTAATTAATATTATTTAAGGGTCACTACATTTGGATCCATGAACTTAACTCATTCAACGTTCGAAGTCAATTAGAGTCCAAACAAGTTACAAAATTTGGTGATTCCAACAAAGCCTACAATTCTTTTCAATAAAAGAAGGCATGCATCCAAATGATTACAAAGGCTTCATGTGAATTTTAATTTTTTTTTTTTGGGTTCCTTTCTCATGTCTGTTGTACATGTGATTAATTATGCATAGCTAGACTACTAGCTAGCTCTAATTTTATGACGAAAAAAAAACTACCCATCTCCAGCCATCTTTTTTTTTTTTCCTTTTCTGTTTTTCTGGTGGAAATATGGTTTCTCCTTCTCCTAGTCCAGAATCTCATACACAAATCCAATAGAAGAATCAAAGTCTCAGTTTGTAGACTCAACTTATTTTAAACCATTTGGACTAGAACGTGATTTTATAACTTGTGAATGAGAGTACTAGAATTCAAATTTAATTCTAATATCCTAATTACAATGATAATGCCCAGATTGCTTTCCAACTAATATGAAAACTCAAACAACCAATTACTTTTGAACTCGAAGCTTTCACTCTACTGAAATTCAGAATCATTAAACACGCATCTTTTTAAAACAGACTTACGAAAGCATCCAACATGAGACTGACTATGACTTAACATGGATTACTTATTAACCTAACACCAAATTAGTTACAACTAATAGAGAACTAACTATAACTGTAACTATACTTGAGAAGAAAACTCATTGAATCGGAATCCTAACAACAGTCCATTTAATACAAAACAAACAGGAACTTAAACAACATCCATAAACTAAACATTGAACACATGGTTTAGGAATTGGAAACACTCAAATTTCATGCTTCAAATATTTTCTTTGATTCTTCTTTCACATTTCAGCATACAAGTACCAAGATCAAGCTGTGTACCTGGAAATGTTTACAATGGGAAAAAAGGAAGATCAGCAGCAGCAATATTACAGCAACACAACAGCAGCAGCAAATTTAGAACAGCTCAAAAACCCAATTTTAAACCAGAATAAACTCGACCATAGCCCAGAAACAGTTGTGAAACCAAACAGCAACAACAAATAAACACTAGCAATCCATCGAACCCCAAAATCAACAGGAAATCAACCAGTGAACCTCAAACACTTCATTAAACAAAACTGAACTAGAAACTAGGACTCAGTAGCTAACGACCAGGAATCTCAATTCAGGTTTTCAATGAAACAGTGTAGGAAATACTCTCAGACCATATGAATGCCTAGCTTTCTTTTTCTTTTAAATTGATTCTAAAAGCCAGCCCCCTAGTATTTTCAGAAAGTGTTTTCCAGCTCTCAAAAAATGGCCCCTTACACTGTCCAAAATGTTCCTATTTATATGCTCATTCCAGCCCTTTATCACTCTTGGGACACTAAAAATATTACCCACACCATTCTTGCCCATGATATTCTCTTACAGCCCAGTACTAAGTGTCTTGTCTCATTTTTAATTCAAAGTTATGGGTTGCCTTACTTGTTTAATCATTTCTCTTAAACTTCCCCATACCATTATGTCTTGTTCCCCACTAATTATTAAATAAATGAATTAGTTTAATATTACACTTAATACACCCTGGACAGAACTTAAACTAACCCTTTTTAATCTTTTGAATCCCAAAATACCCCCCTGAGCTTACCTAAATTACTACCCATCAGCTATAACAATTCAACTAATCAAACTCAATTACTTAGCCATATGAATTGACTCCTAACAAGCATATTAAAACTGAATCCTATACAGAACAATCATTGAGATTCTTCATCAAAATCAGTTCCAGCTTAAATTCAGACTAGACCAAATAGTATCCAAATAAGAACAAATGATTCAAAGCAACATACATTGGACTACTAAGGTCAGATTGATTACACAGATACAGGGAGTAAGCTAACCACATTGGGGAACCAATCATAATTAGCTTAAAAACAAATGAACGAGCAGGGAATCAAAGCTAAATCAAACCTATACAAGATGTAGGATCACTGACAGTACATTGGCAATAAGCCCTGAAGCTAAGTGTCTAAGGATCAACATACAAAACATCCGACATCAACCATTTGATGAGTACTACTGGACTACAAAAAAAATAGATTAATCGTCAAAACTATTCATAACCTACGTCAATTGACAGAAGGAAATTGGACCAAGAAAAGGGTCCAGAAAGGGAGGAGAAGATAATCGACAAAAAATAATGAAAAATCAATCAAACAAAATACAACAAACCTAAACAAATAAACAATAACAAAATAGAACAGAAAAGGAAAGGAAAAATACCTCAAAATCAGAAACCAAACGAACTCCGATCAGTCGAAGCTTTGACTCGAGCTTTTGAGGCCAAAACGGACCTTATCGAGTGTTCTCGACTGAGAACACTCGACTAAGGTCAATTAAAACCTCAAGTTTAAACCCCACCTCGGCCCGACTCAGTTTTGGTTATTCAAGGGTTCGCTCTTTAGATTTGGTATTCAACAAGTTCTAACGTGATTCGAACGGAACCGGGGTGGGATTTGGGACTAGGGCGGTCTAGTGATTGACTGGTGTGATTTTGGGGGCGATTGGGTGAACTAGGGTTAAGGGCCCTGATCTTCGATCGATGATTCGAAACGATCGGTGGTGATTCAAGGAAAATAGGGTATGGATTCGGAAAGAGGATGGGTTCGTGGTCAAGGGGTGTTAGTTTTGTGGTCATCGGACCTCAGGCCGCCGGGCTTTCAGGCGAAGGGAAAGGGGGTGGCTAGGGTTTGGTGGTTGTTTGGTTCGTCTCTAAAAGAGATGACTGGGGGGTGGTTTGGAAATGAGACGGGTAGAATAGTTTGGGCGGGTCTTTGATGTATTAGGATTAGAAGTTTAATCCAAGCCGTTGGATTATAAGAATCCAACGGCTGTGATCAACTATCAGGCGAAACGGGGTTGTTTTGGTTAAGTAGGGTGGGGACTTGGACCGGGTTGGGGTACTGGGTCGGGTTAGGCCTGGTTATGAGAGGTGGTCTTGGCCGTTGATCAAAAGAGATTAACGGCCCAGATTAGGCATGACAAAACAGCGTTGTTTGGGACGTCTGAGAGATCTGGTCAATTGGACCAGGTTAGACACAAAATTTGGGCTGGACTTGGTCAAAATTAAAGGCCCAGTCCGATTTCTTTGTATTTTTTGCTCTCTTTTCTTTTACTTCTTTTTTAATTCCCCTTTTTCAAAAAACAAAATCCTAAAATCCTAATTTAACTTATAGAAACCAAATTAATTTATCAAAACACTAATTAGTTCCTAAGAACAATTATCACACACAATTAAACACCAATTAAAAAATAAAATCACACAATCGAACATTAAATGCTAAAAATGCAAAAATACATATTTTTGTAATTTTCATTCTTTTAAAATCAAATATGGTTTAATTAATTCCTAATTGTAAAATTAAATCCTAAATGTTCATGCAGCATATATTTTTTTGTATTTTTCCTTAATTAAGATAAAAATAAACATGCACAGACCAATGCAAACAATAAGAAAAATAACACAAAATCCACGACAATCGCAAAAAAAACAAAAACTATGTTATTTTTGCATTTTTTGGGAGTAATTCTCATATAGGGCAGAAATCACGTGCTCACAATGGTAACCGCTGGTTTCTTTAGTTCATGCCTTTCAGCAATCAAACCTATCGACCCTTTGGGGTCCCAATCATCCTCGATCTCGATCATGTGAATGTCTCCACCTTTTTGGTCAGGCAGAGGGTTGTTACGAACATTAGGAGCAGGCTCCTTTGCTACAATGACCTTATTGTCAATCAGGGTCTGAATCTTATCTTTCAATGAACGACACTCGTCAAGGGTGTGTCCCTTCATGTCGGAATGATATGCACAGGTCTTGTTGGGGTTGACCCACTGGGAGTGATTTTCTAGAGCTTTGTATGGGATAGGAGTGGCGTAACCAGCAGCTTTAAGTCTTTCATATAGCTGGTCAATTTGTTCAGCGATGGCTGTGTATTGTCTGGGAGGTTTGCGGTAATTCGGGATGGGATGATATGTAAGTGGAGGTGATGGGTAAGTGTGGTATTTTGGTGGTGATTTGGCTCCCTGTGCGACCATTACGGCACTCACATCTTTCTTCTTGGACGTGCCACCGGTCTGTAAAGCCTTATTGGTGGCCTGCAACGCTTCAAGATTTGTAACCATGCCATTCTTAATGCCCTATTCGATTCTTTCTCCAAGTTTTAATGATATTGGAGAACTTCTGACCCTCGATCAGCATCAACCTCTCGTAATATTGGGGATCCTAAGCCCAGACAAATAATTTATTCATTTACTCTTCTTCTAGGGTCGGCCTGACCTTTGCAGCTTCTGACCTCCAACGAGTGGCATACTCACGGAATGTTTCGGTGGACTTCTTCTTCAAGTTCTGTATATAAAATACATTCGGTGCATTCTCTGTATTGAATCGGAATCTATCTATGAAGTTCGATGCCATACCTACCCAACTCGTCCATTTCTTGGGGTCCTGGCTGATGTACCAGGATAGTGCATCTCCTTTCAGGCTCCTCATAAAGAGCTTCATACGGATCTTCTCATCCCTTCCAACTCCAACAAGCTTATCGCAATATGTCCTCAGGTAGACTCTGGGATCTCCTGTCGCATCAAACATTTCGAACTTGGGAGGTTTGTACCCCTCCAGAAGTTCAACACCTGGCTGAATGCATAGGTCTTCATAATTTAACCCTTCAATACCTTTATTACCTTCCACGCCCTGAACTCGGCTGGTTAACTTCTTGAGCTCTGCCGCTAAGTTCCTGATAAGGGAGTCCTTGTCATCAGACTCAGGTACATTTGAGATTGGTTGGGTGTAGTGGGGTACAGTATCCACGAAAATAGGAGTGTTGTGGAGATGGTCACTTGTGGTGTTTAGTGGCTCGGGAATAAGTAGTGGAGTGTTGCAGTGTTGGGTATGAGTGGGTTGTCTCTGTGGTTATAGGCTGTTTTGTGGAGGTGTGGGGTTTTGAGTGTTGACATCGGGAGCGGTGAGGGAAAATGATAGGTTTGCCAGATTCCGAACCTGATCCAGTTCTTCTCGGAATTTCAATAGCTTTTGCTTCAGTTGTATAGGAGTTTCCTTAGCAACCGGGGTACCCTGAGGAATCTCGATCTCCTTTATGGCGCTTGGATATCCCATTCTACCTTTGTTTTTGTTCCGGATAGGACTTGGAGGAGGAGGTGGTGGAGGTCCCTTAGATCTTGTGGAGTATGCCGATGGTGCCAGAATGCACGAACTAACCTTTGGGGAGGGGAATAAAATAAAAGAAGAACAAAAATGTAACAAGTTAGTGCGGGTTATGAGGAAAAATATTGCAGTATTTAAACACGTTGTGCAAGAATATAAATTGTGTCCTAATTTGGGTGCCCCGTTGTGCCCGAGGTAGGCCTAGCGACAAATAGTTTTGGACAACTTATAATGCTAAATGCCTCATTTTATTGCTAAAAATAAGACGAATCCAAAACGACTCTAAATAACAAAAAGTAAGATGTCACTAGTGGCCATTGGACTTATTACATCATTAGAGCAAAATAAAAAACTCCTAACTACTTGGTCCCAAAAGGACCTTCCCCAGATTTGGCATCTTTGTCTCCCTCGAACCGCTCCACCAACTCGCGTAGTCCTAGCAGCAAGTAGGCTCGGGCCAGATGTCCGCCTGCATTTCCTTCAGTGTTTTGGTAGTCTTCAATCCTCTTAATGAACTTTCCTTCCAGCTCTACTACACCCCACTCCAAATACCCTATCCGCTTGTTGGCGCTGACAGCCATATCTTTCCACTCCTCGATCAATTTCTGATGGGCTTCTTGTATTTCCCGGTGCTCACTTTCACACTCTCGAATCCTCTTGTGCAGTTGATTATACTTAACTCGTGCTTCAGCGTGCTCGTCAATAATTCTGTGACCTCGAACGAATCCCGGCTGACCCATGCCATTATCTTCTAACCAACCCGAATAGTGCGGCACACAACCGGCGTGATACCTTTCTGGCTCAATGGATTCTTTCCCCAAAATGATCTTGCAATGCCACAAATGCTGAACTTGGCACCTGTGAGGGCTATCGTCGTCCTGGAAATCGGCCCTGAGGTGACTCATTTTATCGACCCTTGGTATGATTTGTTTTCTTCCAGCTTTCCTCATGGCTCGGAGAGGAACGTAAGGATAAGTTCCTCTCAAACCAATCAGTATGAGAAATGGAGCATCTCGGGATCAAACAATGAATTCATCCGTGGGGAACCACTCAAACATCCATTGCACCTGGTCTTCTTTCAGATTTTCGAACAATTCTACCCATCCTCTGGCGTCCTCTAGCTGAGCGAACATTTTAGGCATATAATTCATACGCCTTGGCTGGTGGAAGGCGATATGATCATTCCAATCTCTGCGTAGGATCTCTTGTCGGTATTCCCCTTTCTGGAGGTGTTCCATGAGCCAAAGCTGAAGTAATAAGTTGCAACCCTCAAAATGACTGCCTTGTGGTTGACGGTTGTTCAAGGCGCGGTATATCTCGGTTACGATTATGGGCACTATGCTGAAAGTTTGCCCTCCAATCCCTTGCATCAAAGTCTTGGTTACCATGGCTAGTCTGGTGTGGATCCTAGCCTTCTTCATAGGGAACATGATCATCCCCAAAAAAGCAAATCATGAAGACGAAGACCCTTCTATGGACATGCCCCAATGAGTTAATAGCAAATTCATCTGAATAGGTGCGGTATGACTTGCTATGGTCGTACCTCTCGTATAGATAGTCAAATGGGATGTAAGAGTCTTTCAAACAATTCAAGTTTCAGTTTTTCTTTAGTCCCATCATCTTAAGGACACCCCTTCGTTTACGATTCTCTGGCATAAGCAAACATGGAGTCTCCCAAGGAATTCCAGCTAAACCCCTTATTTCTTCAAGTAAAGGAGTCATTTCAAGGTCCCCAAAGCGGAACACGGACTTGTCACTATCCCAGAACAATGTCACAGCCTCTATGATTCTGTTGTTAGGCTGAATCTCTAGAAGAGAAGGCAGATTCCCTACGTACTTGCGAACGAGTGTCTGATCACTAGAATGGAGGTCTTTCCACCAATTCAGCAGCCTTGGATGAATGTTGGTCACCATGCCAAATCTGGGGATCCCGTGCCTCATTTTCTGCAAAACAGAGTGTTAGGCCCTTACCGCCACCAGACTCGACTATTTAAATCAATAATTAGCACAGCAAGCACTTAAGTTCTCCAAATAAATGCACAGAGCATGGAGGCATCCGTTTGGGTTTCAAGGAAACCCGGTGGACTTTGGACAAGGCTATCTTAATGAGTCATTATGTGGACAACAT
>MU723583.1:33878-61680 GCA_026770625.1 Nicotiana glauca
AAGAGCCTCCCTCTGAGTCACTGGAAGAAACTTTTCCAAAAACAACTCTGCAAACTGGTCCCAAGTCAAAGATGGTGACCCTGCTGGTTTGGATAAACAATAGTCTCTCCACCAAGTCTTGGCGGATCCAGATAGACGAAAAGTGGCAAAATCAATACTATTGGTCTCCACAGTACCCATAGTACGGAGAACTTCATGGCAGTTATATAAAAAGTCCTGGGGATCCTCTGAAGAAGTGCCATTGTATGTGGTAGTGAAGAGCTTGGTGAATCTGTCCAATCTCCATAAAGCATCGGCGGACATAGCTGCACCCTCACCAGTCTGAGTCATTATGCCTGGCTGAACTGCTGGGACCTGAACTTGGGGAGCTACTGGCTCCAGAGTGCGCGTAGCAGGAGTCTGATTACCTCCTCCAGCCTGAGAAGTGGCTGGTGCTGCCGGAAGCAACCCTGCTCGAGTGACACTCTCCACAAAGCCCACCAATCAGACCAAAGCATCCTGAATAACTGGGGTAGCAATGAACCCTTCTGGGACCTGAGCTGGGCCCACTGGAGCTGCAGGGGCTGGAACCTCCCGCTCAACATGAATCTGAGGCTCCGCCACTGGTGCTGCTGCTCGGGGCTGAGTTCTGCCCCTACCTAGACCTCTAGGACGGCCTCGACCTCAACCTCTACCCCTAGTGGAAGCTGCTGCCGGGGCCTCAGGCTGTTGATCAGTAGATGAGGAAGCGCGTGTTCTTGCCATATGTGGAAGAGCAGAGTAGAAATTCAATTAGCATTTGAAGAACAAATTCGCACGACAGGAAAGAATAAAGGTGAAATTTTTTTCCTAACTCTGTAGCCTCTGGGATAAATACAGATGTCTTCGTACCGATACCTCAGACTCTACTAAGGTTGTTCGTGAGTGTGAGACCTATGCAACCTAGAGCTCTGATACCAACTTCTCACGACCCGAATTTCCCACCATCGGGAGTCGTGATGGCGCCTACTAGTGGGAGCTAGGCAAGCCAACTCTTACTTATATCTCCATTCTTTTCAACTCTTATTTTAAAGCAATTAGCAATAATAATATGATTACAGCGGAATAAAATAGTTTAGCGGAAGACTTAGTAAATGTTACTAGATGCGATGCAGAAATCCAAACATAGATCATTACCCAAGAACTGGTGTCACAATACTCACGAANATCCGCGGCAGTGGATATTTATTTTTGATTGTAACCTTGTTCAATTGCCGGTAATCAATGCACATTCTCATCGAACCATCTTTCTTCTTTACAAATAATATCGGTGCGCCCCACGGCAAAACACTGGATCTAATGAAACCCTTTTCAAGTAAATCCTGCAATTGTTCCTTTAATTCCTTTAACTCTGGCGGAGCCATGCGATATAGTGGAATAGAAATGGGCTGAGTGCCCGGAGCCAAATCAATGCAAAAATCAAGATCCCTGTCGGGCGGCATACCCGGCAGGTTTGAAGGGAAAACTTCAGGAAACTCACGAACCACGGGCACAGAATCAATAGAAGGAATATCGGCACTGGAATCACGAACATATGCTAGATAAGCCAAACAACCTTTCTCAACCATACGCCGAGCCTTAACATACGAAATAACATTGCGGGTAGTATGACCAGAAATTCCTTTCCACTCTACACGAGGCAAATTCGGCAGAGCTAAGGTCACAGTCTTGGCATGGCAATCCAAGATAGCATTATATGGAGATAGCTAGTCCATTCCTAATATAATATCAAAGTCGACCATATCTAAGAGCAATAAATCAACACGGGTCTCAAGACCCCCAATCACCACAATACAAGACCGATGAACTCGATCGACCATAATAGAATCACTCACTGGTGTAGACACATAAACAGGAACACCCAGTGGATCGCTAGGTTGAACCAGGTACGGTGCAAAATAGGAGGACACGTAGGAATATGTAGACCCAGGGTCAAATAGCACTGAAGCCTCTCTATCACAAACCAGAATAATACCTGTAATAACCGCATCTGAGGACTTAGCCTCTGGTCTGGTAGGAAGTGCTTAACATCGGGGTTGGGCCCCACTACCCTGAGCAATATCTCTGGGACGATCAGCTGCTGGCTAGCNTAAACAATAACTCGGTTCCAAGGCTCAACAATTAATTCTTTCATAGAATCACATAAGAAATTTGAAATCTAATTCATTTAAGACTCACGGTCGTGCTCGACCCCTAACGTATAGATACTCGTCACCATGCCTATACATCGGACACAACAGATAACAAATAGAAATTATACTCAACTCATATTCCCTCAAGCTAAGATAGATCAAACACTTACCTCGAAGGTTTACGGCCAACTCAATCCTTAGTAATGCCTTTTCCTTTCGAATTTGGCTCCAATTCAATCGTATCTATACACAATTGATTTAATATCATCAATAATACTTCACAAACTAATCCAAATGGCTAAATATATTTTATAAAACATTCTGCCCAAAAACGTGAAAATCGACCCCGGGCCCACGTGGTCAAAACACGAGGTTCGAACCAAATTCCGATCACCCATTCACTCCTGAGCCCGAATATAGAATTTGTTCTCACGTTCGACCCCAAAACGAGGTCTAAATTACCAAATCTTTGAGAACCCTAACTCTACCCAATTCTCTAATTTTCTACCTATTTTCACATGTTTAGGCCTAAGAATTTGATTGATGTTGATGAAAAATGAAGAAGACGAGTTAAACAATACTTACCCAATGAATTTTGGTGAAGAATTGCTCCAAGAATCGCCCAAAAGCTGTGTAGAAGAGACGGTTTGAGAAATGGGATGAAAATCCCGTTTCTGTTCTGTTTTTGGGTCTTTAAAGCACTGTCAGAATTTGCTCTATGCGATCGCAGGGCCTGGGATACGATCGCATAGAAGAAAAGTAGGGGGCTGAACTTTGCTCTATGCGATCGCGGAGAAGTAATGCGATCTCATAGAAGGAATCCCTGGCCTCAGCATTTACTCTATGCGATCGCGTAGGAGTATGCGATCGCATAGAAGGATTTCTGGACTTCAAGATTTACTCTATGCGATCGCATAGGAGTAATGCGATCGCATAGAACAAACTGATGGCTGCCAAATTAACTCTATGCGATCGCGGAAGAACCAATGCGATCGCATAGAATAAATTAGTGAATTCAATGCGATCGCAGACATGCCTATGCGATCGCATAGAACAAAAACCTGGACACCAGCAACCAGCAAAAACACCAGATTTTCTAAGTCCAAAACACTCCGACACCTATCCGAAACTCACCCGAGCCCTCGGGTCTCCAAACCAAACATGCACACTGACTCAAAAACATCATACTAACTTGCTCGAGCGATCAAATCACCAAAATAACATCAAAATCAATGATTTGAGCCTAAAATCCAAGAACTCTTTCAAATTTCATAAACTTCAAAATTTTCCTATTTAAGGCCGAAACACGTCAAACGACATCCGTTTTCAACCAAACTTTATAGGAAGCGCTTAACTAATATATATGACTTGTACCGGGCGTCGGAACCCGAATACGATCCCGATACCATTACTTTTTGATCAAGTTCTTTTTTATTTTCCTTAAATATTTTCAGAAAACAATTTCACGAAAAAATTCATTTCTCGGGCCTGGGACCTCGGAATTGAATTCCGGGCATACGCCCAAGTTCCATATTTTTCTACGGACCTCCCGAGGCCATCAAATCACAGGTCCGGGTCCGTTTACCAAAAATGTTGACCAAAGTCAACTTTAATCATATTAATATCAAAATTCTTCAAATTTTTCACATAATTCATATATTTCAACATAAAAACTTTCTGGCTACGTGCCTAGACTACGCATGCAAATCGAGGCAACTAAAAGTGAGATTTTCAAGGCCTCGGAAGCACGGAATGACTAAGAAAACAAGTGATGACCCTTTCGGTCGTCACACCTGACTTCCAAAAACTTAAACTATCGTTCCTTGTTCTCCAGGTGGATGTCTGACTTCCAAACACTTCAACTATTGTTCCTTGTTCTCCAGGTGGACGCCTGACTTCTAAAAACTTCAAGTTCCTTATTCTCTAGGTGGACGCCTGACTTCTAAAATCTTCAACTGTTGTTCCTTTTTCTCCTGGTGGACGCCTGACTTCCAAAAATGTCGACTATTGTTCCTTGTTCTCCAGGTGGACGCCTAACTTCCAAAATCTTCAACTATTGTTCCTTGTTCTCCAGGTGGACGCTTGACTTCCAAAAACTTCAACTATTGTTCCTTGTTCTCCAGGTGGATGCCTGACTTCAACAAAATAGTCAAAAACAAAAAACATTCTGCCCCAGTTTGATAGCTGGGCGCATCCATGAGTGTTAATTGAATCATATTACCAAATATCCCTAAAACTTTGTAAGCTAGATCCCAATGACAGATTTATATTTTCCTAATGGTGTGACTTCTATTGAATCGTGCTATCTAAGACAGTCTTAAAACTACATCCTATTATCCAAGAGGATCCTGAAAATTTCTTATCAAATCTTATATTATGAGTGACAATTTTTTACGGCTGAATTATACTTCCTTGCAGCAGAAATTATGCTAAATCTTGTTACCTATTGGAATTCTTAAAGCTATGTACCATTATTCAGGAGGGTCCTGAAAATTTCTAATTGAATCCTATCTCAAACATGCAAACTTTAAAACTGACTTATATTCCTTGGGGTACATTTATGCTAAATTTTGCTACTTATGATTGTTTCGATTTTTTTTAAACTAGGTCCCATTTTCCAGGAAGGTCCTGACAACTTCAAATTAAATCATATCCTAAGAATGAAAGTTTTAAAGCCAACTTATATCTCTTCTGAATTTTAGACTAAGTCTCATTTTCCAGGAGGGTCCTAAAAATTTAAGGTCATACCTGTGTGGTGCTTGCCTTTCCTTACGCTGGGTTTCTCCGAAACAAACGAGATTTTCTGCCCCTATTTAAATCAAAGAAAAATCTTGTCAGTTTTAAAATATGGTGACTAGTTGTTATACTCTTGCTGGGGATGGTTTTCTCCTTTGCATGCTCTGCTTCATCCGACTGCCTTGAACTTGGTCGAAAATTTCTGACCTTCTGACTGATCCTTAGCCGCAGGATTCCTAACTGTTGTTTTTCACTTCTAGTCTTCTTATCTTACCCCATATATCTCCCATGATAACTGATTTCCACTCGAAGACCTTGTCTGTTTATTGATTAACCACTTTCTCTGTCATCTGTATCACTGAAATACCTTTTCTCCGTTCAGACCCAATATCCTCTATTTGTTGCATTGCTCATGAACCGGCATCTACCCGACCTTTGTGTCTCACATGAATCCCGAATCATGTCCATTGCCCCCACTCCGTATGTATGTTGTTCTTTCTTGACTTAAACTACTGGCCTTGGCCTGGAGGTTTGTTGCTCCTTCACTTGACATGATGACTGATTTCCATTCGAAGACATTGCTTGTTCCTTGACTAACCACTTCCTTTGTAAACCTTAACCCAAAACATACCTCTCTTCGTTCAAACCCAATACCTTCTATCTGTTACATTGCTCCTGAACCGACATCTACCAAACCTTTGTGTTTTACCTGATCCCCAAAGCATATTGATTGTTACCAACTTCAGTGCGCATGTTGCTCTTTCCTGATTTAAACCACTGGCCTTGGCCTTGAGGTCTATAACCTTTGATTTCTGCTTGGAATATCTTGCTTGTCACTGGTCCACCCTTTTTGTCAATCTTATCACAGAATATACCTTTGATCCGTTCACCCAACACCCATCATTTATTGCATTCTACATGAATTTATATGTACCAAACCTTTGTATTTTGCAGGGATCCCGAAGCATGTTGATTATTACTAGCTCAGTGCACTTGTTGTTTCTTTCCTGACTTATGCCACTTTGATGTACTAGCCAGATCTCGTCCTGTGCAATTGGAAAGCTGATGGCAAATTTTTTAGTCATTTATCACTTGTTCTGGCCAAACAGACTCAGGAAGAAGAAGTGAACAAGAAAAAGGAACAGAGTAAAGGACAAAGGAAGAGATGATTCCTAACAAGAAAACTACAAAGTATAAACCTATCGGATGCGGACACCAACTCTAAGTGCCGTGACATGCACTTGCGGCCTATTCTGCTATGCAATTCTGATGTTCAGCTCTTGTCGTACCTTTTTCCCTTGAAACTGGGCTTCAATGCTCCGCATATCCAATCTGATTCACAATCCCTATTCAACTTGTAGTGCCCGAAGGGTTTTCACTATCAAGTCTCTCTCATTTTGGTCTTTCTCTCAACTCACTGTCGCCTCAAAGTGCCCGTGAGGGTTTTCACCAATAAGACTCTCTCATTTTTTATTTCTCTCAGCTTGGACTGGAGTGTTGCCCTTGCCATGACTCACCTCTACTTGCTTGACTTGGCATCTCTCGAAGACTGATCAGAAGGTCTTTCTTTGGACAGTAACGTGGGCTTTTGGATAGGGTTAGAAAGAAAGGATATCAAAGGCTCAAAATAACTCAAATGTGTTCAGGATTACAACTTTCGAAATTAGATTTCTTACAACAACCACAACTTCCGCCCTAATTTCTTGCTTGGGGACTTTTGGATTTTTATTTTGATGGGATCGAACCGCGAGGCTGCCTACGTATCCTTAGAGGAATCAGTTCAAACGTAGTTCATGTCATGGAAATTACTCTGTTGTTGTGATTTTTCTTTCTTTTTCTTCCTCTTTCTCTTTTTTTTCTTCTTTTTCTCTTTTTGTTATTTTGTTGTTGTTGTTTTTTTCTTTTCTTTCTTTTTTTTCGCGCTCTTTGCTATTGATTTCAAAAGAGGGGTATGAAAGAAAATAAATAAGTATCAAAGGTGTAACGAAGGATAAAGTGTTTAGATAGCATAACAAAATGCCTTTGTCATTCCAATCTCAAAAACATGCCAAGTGCAAACTACACAATTAAACAAACCAAGGAAAATATTTGTAACATCTGTTGATTGTACTAGACTTGATAGCCATATCTACACATTCACCTTCTATATTTGTTAACTACAAATCACCATTGGAAAACAACCTCACTCTCATTACCACGAACGACCCCTGTCAATTTGGGCAAACTTGCCGTCAGCTTCAAGCTGATGTGGCATGATGCATTTCAATATGGTTTCTTTATGTTCTATCTTCCCCAGTTTCACATGGTTGGGGCTTCAAATGATCTCAAAATGTCCAAATCTGTTCTTATTTCCCTCAAGTGCCCCTATCATCTTCCCAATTGCTTCATGATTGAACTAACCTTTAAGAGTAGGCCTAGAATTATGTGTGCATATCATGTCACTAGAACCAGCATGAAAAGAGGAGAGAACTAATCAAAAGAAAATGACTAGAAATAAAGAAAATAGTAAATTGCATTAGATGGTAAAACGGTTTGAACAACAATACAAGCAAACTAAATTGGGGTTACTAACCCGAAACAAACCTAGATAGCACTAAACGAGTTACTGCGGCTAAACAAACCAGGTAACATAAACAGATAGAAGGGTTTCAGTCATAATACAATATCCGGATTACAACTCTGACATAACCCGAACAACAGAAATGACAACAAAATAAACCACCAAGACTCCTCCCTAGCTAACCAAGAAAGGACTATCTTTCCAATTACCACGCTTGGCATCTTAGCCACTGAGTTCCGCATCAATATTGCCAAGACCATTACCAACTTCAACATCATCAGTTTTAGTCAATACATTCCTAAGAGGATTCGCGTGCTCCATGTCACTGTCATTGATCACAATTACCCCTTCTTGAATCATTCTTTCTATTTTCTTTTTTAAGGAACGACAATTCTCAATGTTATGCCCTTGGACATTAGAGTGGTACATGCATCGTATAGTAGGATCAAAGCCTTTTTTATATGGGTCTAGAGTATAACCAAGGAGCGGCTCAATCATGCCAGAATGCTTTAACTTTTCAAACAATTTTGTATAAGATTCTCTGAAAGCATTCTCTTTTTTCAGTATTCTTTTTACTTTATACTCTGGCCTCATTTGGAACCTTTTGCGGGCAAGTGGTTTATATGCCTGAGGAGGTGAATGAGATATTTGTGGATGCAGCGCAGACCATCGCAGGCATTGGGGATGTGGAGCATATGGTGGTGCATTATGGACAGGATATCGGGGAAGTGATGTACGATTTTGGGGGTTCTGTGGAGAGAAGTAGCAGTCGGGAGAATTAAAAGGATATCCACGGGGTTGATATGGAGGCTGAGAGCATTTAGCAAGAATGACCATTGGACCTTGTCATTGGCGGGCTCAACAACATCTTTTCTATCCATGGGAATATTATCCTGAGTAACTTGTTCGCTCCATCTGAACCAAAATTTCCTAAAATGTTCTTTAGATTTCTTTTCTATTTGAGAGATGGAGGAGTGGTTTGCGATAATGTCTATATTGTTCTGGAAGTGTCGCACAAAATCCTGGGCCATGTCATCCCATGTATGCCACATACCGACATCTTGACGATTATACCATTCCAAAGCTGCCCCAGTCAAGCTCTCACTGAAATACGCCATCAATAAATCATCTTGCTTGCCAACATTTCTCATTTCACTACAATAATCCCTCAGATGGGCTACCGGATCTCCACGTTCATCATTCAAGTTGAACTTTGGTACTTTAAACCCTGCGGGCAGGCGAACGTCAGGGGGTGTACAGAACTCTTTGTAAGATATGCTGACTTGGTCTCCCGTCCCTTGCACGTTTTTCAAAAATTGTTCTATGTTCTTCAGCTTTCTAGATATCTCATCTCGCCCTTCTTTTCCCATAACCTTTTTTATTTTTAGCATGAATCTCACCCCGATGGCTTGTCTTGTATAAATCAAGAACTTTATGGGCAACCTTTGAGGGATAGTATTTGGCATTATGAGCTCTAACTGGTTATTCGTTGCCGAGAACGGCGGATAAGACAGGAGGGTAATTTTGGTGAGAGGTAATTAGAGGAACAGTGATGGAGATATTACGGTGATTGGGGGATGCCAAAGTTTGGGTAATGGCAACATCTGAGAAACCAGGTGGTGGCGGTGGTGGTGCCTTCCCAGTCATCCAAGCCTGATACATATTTTTCAACTATTGTCTTAACATCTTTGCCTCATTAGCCAAACCAGTATTTTGTTCAACCAATCTTTTTTGGGTACCGGTATCAACCAACCCAATTTTGTTGTTATCCACCATTGCTTTTTGGATTTATGTTGTGGAAATGAGTTACTACTTCGGTAATCACAAACCAACCACCTTTCTACTGTAAAATGAACAAAATGGGGGCATCATGTAAACGTTATGGCTTTTAACAGATAGGTAAACGCACATTAGGGATGCAATGCACCTAAGCAGTTAACCGTTTCTATTATGCATTTGCTCGATTGCTTGTGTTATTCCGGCCTTTCCTAACAATGATCTCTCCTTTTATTGTCACTCACGCCTTTTTCTTTTATTTTATTTTCTTTTTTCTTTTATATATATATTCTTTCATTGTGGTTATGGTCGAATCCTATGGAGATTGCCTACGTATCATGACCCCGCATGAATCAGACCGAGCGTAGCTCTGGCTGATAAGCGCAAAATGACTAAAACAAAATTTGATATTATTTCAAGTTTTCCATAAAAGAAAATTGTGTTTTTTACAATGACACCTTTTATTACAAGATTAACGGACTCTAAAAGATTCTAACATCAAAATGGTAATACAGTCTATAATAGACTAACAGACTCTGTGTGACGACCCAACCCGTCCTTTCATGTGTTACCACCCTGTTTCCCCCATTTTATGCTTCTTCATGTTTCTTTATCATAATTTGGTGTGTTAGAGTTTATTTGGATTGGTTTTGGTAGAAAATGAGACACTTAGTCTCTTTAAGGAAAGGTTTGGGTTGGAAAAAGTCAACCGGATGTTGACTTATGAGTTAGAAGGCTCAGGTGTGATTTCTGGTGATTCGTTTAGATTCGGGAAGTGATTTGTGACTTGGGAGTATGATCAGAATTGATTTTGGTGGTCCGGTGTAGAATTAGGCTTGGATTGGCATAGTTAATATTTTGGCGATTTTCGGTTGATAGGTGAGATTTTGATCCGAGGGTCGGAATGGAATTCCGAGAGTTTCTATAGTTTGGTTAGGTGATTTTGGATGTGAGTGCAAAATTTCAGGTCATTCGGAGGTGTTTTGGTCAAGTTTTTGATCAAATGCGTATTTCAGAAGTTTTGAAGAACTTAGGCTTGAATACGATGTGATTTGATGGTTTTAGCGTTGTTTGATGTATTTTGATGATTGGAACAAGTTTGAATGATGTTTTAGGATGTGATGGTGCTTTTGGTTAAGGTCCTGGGGGCCTCGGGGTGATTTCGGATGGTCAATCGGACCAATCTTGGCTTTTGAAAATTGCAGAATTCAGCTGGTATGTTGTAGACATTTTGTTCATTACGATCGCAGGAGGACAATTGCGATCGCATAGAAGGTTTTGGGGAAGCTATTCTGATTGTTCAGTGCGATCGCAGAGAAGGCCATGCGATTGCATAGGTTGAGAAAGTTGTTCATTGCAATCGCATGAGGTGCATTGGGATCGCGTAGTGTTAAATGGACTTGGGTCCTGAGAGGTATTTGTTCAATGCGATCGTGGGGTAGGGTATGCGATCGCATGGGTCTGATTATTGAAGCAGTGCGATCGCACAAAGAGGGTTGCGTTCGCATAGGCCATTTTTGGAGGCCTGGGAAAGATGTGTTATGCGATCGCAGAGGCTTGGATGCGATCGCATAGGGTAAAATCTGGGCTGACAGAAGGGTTTTATTAAACATTTCATCTGCGAACCAAGTCTCATTTCCACCATTGTAGGGTAACCTTGAGAGCTTTTGACGAGGATTAAAGCGGGTTTTGACTGGGAATCGGTTGGAGGTGAGTCCTACGGCCTAGAAACATCATTTTATTGAAGAATCAACCCTTAAATTCATGGAAATTTGATTAAAAATGGAAGAACTAGGGCTTGACTTTTGAAATAAAAATTTGGGGTTTGAGGGAGCATTTGAGCTCAGATTTTGATAAATTTGATATGTATAGAGTCGTGGCGAGATGAGGATGTGAATTTTATAATTTTTCGACAAGTGGGCCCGGGGCTCGGGTTTTGCTAATTTCGAGATTCTTGCTATTTTCAATTGTTTTTTATTGGGTATTGTCCCATTGGCATATTGTGATGTATTCGCTCTGATGTTGGATATATTCGACGCGTGTGGAGGCCATTTTGAAGGGAAAAGACGTCGCGAGCTAGAGATTTCACCGGTTCGAGGTGAGTAATGATTATAAATGATATTCTGAGGGTTTAAAACCTCAGACTTGCACATCATAGTGCTATATTAAGGTAACTTGCACGCCGGATAGCGAGCGTGGGGTAGAGCACTGTTGGAGATTGTGACTCAGTCCATCTCGATTGATGAATTTACTGCGTATTTGATTGAACTTGCTTGTTATCATCATAATTTGGGCTGATTGCTATACTTGGGATTCGTGCTAATCATTTGAACCCTTCGGGGATTGTTGTTGAAAATTTCCTCACTGATTTAATTATATATTTGAACTCAGTCATGTATTTTCCACTGTTTTAAAACTCAGCCAATTTATTATGCCTTAAATACTCGAAATGATATTTCCATAAAATGTTTTGGGCTGAGCATCATACTTTATTGTTGTCCGAGCGGCTTACGTGATTTTATTGGTTGAGTAAGTCCGAGGGCTTGTATTGTGAGGATACTTATGGATCGGGCTACACGTCGCAGTGGTACTATATTGATATTGAGGCTGAGAGCCTGATTGATGCCATTGGATGGCTTGTGTTGGCCCAAGTTCAGTTGAAGTTTTGAAGATTGACAAATGAACTCAGTGATGGACCTGGTCCAGCTGGTGAGACACAATGTTTATCAACCGTTGCATATGAGATGCACGTGAGGAAGATATACCGTAGAGATCAAGCAACAATATCTTCTGAACTAATCGAAAAGATTGCAGTTGGGATAAGGAGAACAGTCTCCTTATGAGGAGAGAACACAATCCTAATCTAGGATAAGGGTTGGAGTTTGTATTGGTCAAGGACTCAAAATCGTCTAAGGATAAGCAATGGAGTCTTAATCAAACTCTAATTACTAACTCAATAAATAACTGAGTTTGTTCTCTTTTACAGGTATTGCACATACGCATAAGTAAAACATAATTGAGAGCAAAAGAGCAAGTCTGTTTTGCAAGCAATATATGTGAGATATAAGTGTGCACGCCTGAAGCTACTTGAACGAGATAGAAGAACCAGTTCCATTGTGTTTATTCTTATTCTAGTTCAATTATAGTAGGTGTTTCTATTTGTACCTTTCAGCTTATTTAGAAGCAATTGTATTAGGTACTTTGAGTATTCAAGTTAGAGTGAACTTGAAAGTGTCGCAACAGTTGAGGTTGTGTGCCACACTGGGATTAGAGTTAATCCTTAGGTTTACAAAGAGTTTTTGTAAATGTTGTTTTGGCTCAGTGATTTTAGTAGAAGTTTGGGAAAATCCTAGTGAGTAGTAGGTCGTGGTTTTTTTTCACCTTTTGAGACAGGTGTTTTCCACGTAAAAATCTCTATGTTCTTTATTTTATGTATTTATTATTCCGCAAACTGCAATAGTTAGAACTCCTAGAAGAACCAGGTTTTTCTAGAGCAAAAATTGGGTACCACACAAATCACCCACCCCCCCGTGTGGTATTGAAGTTTATCACATCAATTGGTATCAGAGTGGGTTATCCTTAAAGAGGTTAACACCTTAGGAAAGATCAACATGAGTGCACCACCTAGAATCTGGGAAGGGCAATCCACTGCTAGGCCTCCACTTTTCAATGGTCTCTACTACTCCTGGTGGAAGAATAGAATGAGAGACCACATCATGGGAGAAGACTATGATCTTTGGGACATCATCATTGATGGTCCTTTAGACATAACAAAGAAGACTGCTGAAGGGTTGGATGTTCCAAAAACAAGAGCTGATTGCACTGCTGAAGACTTAAAGAAGTGGGAAAAGAATTCTAAGGCCAAGAAGTGGCTAGTATGTGGACTTGGTCCAGATGAGTACAACAGGATCCAAAGCTGTAACACTGCCAAGGAAATTTGGGACACCTTACAAGTGGCCCATGAAGGAACACCTCAAGTGAAGAGGTCAAGAGGAACACTGCTATATTCTCAATATGAGAATTTTACTATGAAGGATGGCGAAACAATCCAAGAGATGTATACCAGGTTCACTACACTGACAAATGAACTTGAGTCTCTTGGAAGGATTATCCTGGAAGAAGACAAGGTTGAGAAGATCTTAACTAGAGTTCTACCAATTTTTTGGGAAAGCAAAATCACAGCCATTCAGGAATCCAAGAATACTGCTACCTTAAAATTGGATGAACTGATTGGAAATCTTACTGCCTATGAATTGAGAAGGCAGACTATAAAGATGGATGCTCCAAAGAAAGAAAGAAGCCTGGCTCTCAGAATCTCAGAAGGGTCAAATCTTGAAGATGATGAAATGGCTATGATAACCAGGGATTTCAAAAAGTATCTTATGAGAGGAAAGGGTCCTTCAAGAGGAACAACCTTCAAAAAACCTCGGGCTCCTGAGAAGCAGACTAATGATGGTTGCTATAAGTGTGGTAAGACTGACCACATGATCAAGAATTGCCCTCAATAGGAGATTGAGTGGAAGAAAGAAAGAGATGAACGGAGAAACAGGAAGAAGGAACAGGTCCAACCAAGAAGGAACAAAGGTTCAACTAAAGCTATGGTTGCTGCCTGGGGAGAAACCTCAAATGAGGACTCAGAAGATGAAGCTGAAGATGAGAAAGCTCTTATGGCCATCGGAGAATCAGAGGATGAACAGGAGGTCCAAGTGAAGGGGAGTAGCCAAATATGGTACATGGATAGTGGCTGCTCAAAACATATGACTGGGAACGAGGACCAGTTCCTTTCACTTGAGAACCTAAAAGGAGGTAATGTCTCCTGTGGAAATGGAAATAAAGGTGAGATAATTAGGGTTAGAAAGGTAGGAAAGACAGACTCTCATTCCATCAAGAATGTCTATTTTATAGATGGCTTGAAATATAGCCTGATAAGTGTGTCACAACTGTGTGACAGAGGTAATCTTGTAGCCTTCACCTCTACCAAATGCTTTGTGATTAACCTTACTAATGACAAGATTGTTTTGCAGGGAAAGAGAGTTAACAATATTTTCATTGTAGATTTGTCAACTCTCTCTGAAAATGAACTCACTTGCTTAAGTGTGTTAATTAATGATCCCCTCCTTTGGCACAAAAGACTTGGTCATGCCAGTCTAAATCAATTGAACAAATTAGTCTCCAAAGACTTGGTAATAGGGTTACCTAATATCAAGTTTAAGGAAGACAAAGTTTGTGAGGCATGTGCAAGGGGGAAGCAGGTAAGGTCATCCTTCAAACCCAAGAAAATGGTAAGTATGTCCAAGACATTGGAACTGGTTCATATGGATCTCTGCGGTCCAATAAGAACCATGAGTAGAGGTGGAAAGAGATATGTAATGATGCTTGTTGATGATTATTCTAGATTTACCTGGGTGTTGTTTCTAACCTCTAAAGATGCAGCACTTGAGATGTTCACTGCTTTTGTTAGAAAAACCCAGAAACAGTTAGGAAATCAATTTGCATCCATTAGGTCTGATCATGGAACTGAATTTAAAAATGCAAAGTTTGGTGAATTTTGTGATGAAAATGGAATAGATCATAATTTCTCTGCTCCTAGGACCTCTCAGCAAAATGGGGTAGTTGAAAGGAAGAATAGGACCCTTGAGGATATGGCAAGGACCATACTTCTTTCCAGTAAACTACCTCACAGCTTCTGGGCAGAGGCTATAAACATTGCATGCTACATAATCAATAGATGCATGACTCGACCTCTTGTAGAGAAAACTCCCTATGAGTTACTTAAAGGGAGAAAACCAAACATATCCCATCTTAGGACTTTTGGTTGCAAGTGTTATGTGCACAATAATGGCAAAGACTCCCTAGGTAAGTTTGATCCCAGAAGTGATGAGGGAGTATTCTTGGGATATTCTTCACATAGCAAAGCATATAAAGTGTTTAATAAAAGAACTATGTGTGTAGAAGAAAGTGTACATGTTGTATTTGATGAATCTAACATTCTTTCTGAGAGAGAGAAACATGAAGATGAAGCCATTGGACTGGTGAAACAATTGACTGAAGCCACAGCACAAGTCAAAGTGGCATCAAAGGAAGGAACAGGTGATGGAACAGGTCCTTCCAATCAGGGCAACCTGACAGGGGAACTAATTTGAGAGAAATTGAACAAAACTCTCTGAAGGAACCTGTACTTGAACCTGTTCCTCAGCAACAGAACAATGAAGAAGCATCTAGCAGGAACCAGCTGGCAGGGAAATCTTACAAGTAACTGAGCTCTCATCCCATTGAGAACATCATCAATGATCCAATATCTGGAGTCAAAACTAGATCTCAACTGAAGAATCTGTGTGCATTTGATGCTTTTCTGTCCATCATTGAACCCAAAAATGTTGTTGAGGCTTTGTAGGATGCAGATTGGTAAATGATATGCAGGATGAACTCAATCAATTTGAGAGAAGTCAAGTCTAGCATTTAGTTCCAATACCCAAGGACAGATCAGTCATTGCAACAAAATGGGTCTTCAGGAACAAACTAGATGAAGATGGAACGGTTACAAGAAACAAGGCAAGGCTGGTGGTTCAAGGCTACAGTCAAGAGGAAGGTATTGACTATGATGAGACATTTTCTCCAGTTGCTAGACTTGAAGCAATTAGACTCCTCATAGCCTTTGTAGCACATATGGAATTCACTCTTCATCAGATGGATGTCAAAAGTGCCTTCCTAAATGGCTACCTCAAGGAAGAAGTGTTTGTGAAACAACCTCCAGGATTTGAAATCAAGGAGTGTCCGGAACATGTGTACAAGCTAGAAAAGGCTCTATACGATCTCAAGCAGGCCCCAAGAGCTTGGTATGAAAGATTGTCAAAACTCCTACTGGAGCATGGGCAAAAGAGGTAAAATTGACAGCACTTTGTTCCTAAGGGAAAAAGGTAAAGATCTTATTATTGTACAAATATATGTTGATGACATAATATTTGGGGCCACTACAGATAGGTTGAGTAAGGACTTTGCAAAACTAATGGGATGTGAGTTTGAAATGAGTATGATGGGTGAACTCAACTTCTTCTTAGGTTTGCAGATCAAACAAAGTCCAAATGGAACTATGATCCATCAGCAAACGTACATAAAAGAACTAATCAAAAAGTTTAAAATGGAAGAATCCAAAGAAATAGATACACCTATTGCTACTGCCACTAAGTTAGATATTGATAAACCTGTTTCATCAGTTGATCAGAAGCTGTATAGGGGTATGATTGGTTCACTTTTGTATCTTACTGCCAGCAGACCTGACATTGTTTTCAGTGTAGGGCTTTGTTCTCGTTTCCAGGCAAATCCAAAGGAGTCACACTTGACAGCTGTCAAAGGGGTATTGAGATATTTGAAAGGCACCACTGATTTGTGTCTTTGGTATCCCAACGGTAGTAATTTTGACTTAATTGGATACGCTGATGCTGATTATGCAGGTTTCCTAGTGGATAGGAAGAGCACCTCAGGTATGGAACACTTCCTGGGTTCTTGTCTTGTATCATGGGCTACCAAAAAGCAAAATTCAATAGCTCTCTCTACTGTTGAAGCTGAATATGTTGCTGCTGCTTCATGTTGTGCTCAATTGCTATGGATTAAGCAACAACTGGTAGATTTTGGAATTGAAATAGGGTGCATACCAATATTCTATGATAACACTAGTGCTATAAGTATGACAAAGAATCATGTTCATCATAAAAGGACTAAGCACATAGATGTTAGACACCACTTCTTAAGAGATAACTATGAGAAAGGGTTAATCTCCATAGAATTTTATGCTACTGACAAGCAAATAGCTGACATATTCACTAAGTCACTAAGTAGAGAAAACTTTGAAAGGAACAGGTTGGAATTAGGGATGATTAAGATCAGCTAAAAGGTCCAGTTCAAAATGCACAATGAAAAAAAAATATATGAAAAAAAAACCAAAAAAATGATGAAAAATGAAAAAAAAAATTGGTTAGGAGTTCTTAATTCATGTAAATATCTAGACTAGTTCTTAATCAGTCTCATGCTTTAACTAGTATACTCATGTGACATGTGTTTATATGACTCACAGATCTCTTACAAAGTTTTCTATTCTGACATTTGAGGCATAATCAAGAGAAGTTATACTTAAAGAACCTTGTTCATCAATATATGCTCATGAGAAAGTTCAGGTATGTTTCTATACTTTGCACAATTAGAAAGATAAAATTATCAATCATGAGCAGAAGTCCTTGTTACACCAAACGTCCAGAAAATTTTATCCGTTGAGCAATTGAACTAGTTTCATTAAACTAGGAGTCTAACTATAACGGGTCTCTTCCCTAAAATCTAGCGATTTTCATTAATCACTTTGGAGACCAGAATTCTAACTTGATTAGACTCCTAATTGATCTCTGAAAAGGCTGACATTACTTCCCTAATCATGAGCTCTCTTTAAAAACCCACCAAATCACTCATAACCGTCACTCTAATTCCCAAATTTCTGATCATCTACTTTCTTCTCCAAAAATCCCCAAAACTTCTAGAAATTCTCCACCATGACTAACCTTAAGACAACCCCGAAACTCCCCCACCAGTCTCTCCCAACACCTCATCTTCAACTCCTCCTAGTGAACCCCCAAAACCCAGATTTCGTCGCCAGAAAATGTTAGCTAGAAAAACCGTTGCATCTGGTCCTATGAGGAAAGTCTTGAACGAAAAATTACAGGCTAATCAAAGGAAGGAAGTTACAACCAAAGAAAGCAACTCAAGCTCTGAATCTGAGAAATTTATCTCTACCAGTGAAGGAGAAGAACCTAGGTCTTCTGACAATGACAAGAGTCAAGAAACCCCAGGATAGGTAAACACTTATTTATTGTTTTCTGATGTATTAGAAAGGGAGGATAATAGGTTTGTTCTGGTAGGGTCTGTTAAAAATGTTGAAGGGGCTGAATCTAGTAAAATGAGAAAGAAAAAGAAAGGGAAAGTTTTAGCTATATATGGTAGTGGAGAAGATGGAGGAATGAAGTCAGGGGGACGTGGGTTAGGTGAAGCTGCTGAGGGACTGGTAAATTTGAGTGAACAACCAGATGAACCTGGTTCATCTGTGGAGGAGACTTTGGCAGATATGCTAAAGAAGGTTGAAGCCAGTTATGATCCAAAGAAACGCAATGCCTCCTCACAAAGGACCCTTTTTGCGTCCAAACCAACTAAGAAGAGCAAAGTTTCATCACCTAAGTCTGTTGCACCTAGGGATAGAGCCACAAGAAGTAGGGTGAGGCAAAGTGAAGCAGAACTGCAAAAGGCATTAGAGGAGAGTAAGAAAAAGAAGAAAGAAAAGGGAAAAGCAAAAATGGTTGAAAGTTCTGAGGCTGCTGTAGAAGAGGAAGAGGAAGAGATGAAACTGGTCCATCAAGAGAGAGGTACGACTGTGGAAGTTCCCACTGCCAAATCAAAGAGAACCAGGTCTTCTGCAAAGAAGCCCTCCAAGTCTGTACCTGCTGAATCCTCTCTAGCTAAAAGAACTAGGTTAGCTGGCAAAGGGAAAACAAGTACAAGTTAAGGAAGAAGAGGATGAAGAGTGGAGTGAAAAAGAAGGAGAAGAAGAGTCCGAACAGGAACAAGATAGGTTTGCCAATTTTGGCAAAAGAAAAATTCTGAAGGGTAGATTGCTCAAAGACCTGGAGGAGCCAGGCATGGTAAGATTGTTGACTTCACTGGAGGCACAAGAATGAAAGGACATGGTCTTTCACGTGGATGGAAGAATGGCCAGAAAAGAACTCGTTGAATTCATGGCTAATGGGACTATGAAGAATGGGCTGGTAACCAGTATAGTGAAGGGGTGAAGGTGATATTTGATGCACCTGAGTGGGGCAGAATCCTGAACATTCCAAGTGAGGTCTATGATGATTACACAAGGCAAAGGTGTCCTTGTCTGGATAGTCTGCCTACTGAACTTCAAATCACTAGGAACTTCTGTGACACTAAAGATGATGAGGAGGTGCCTGAAGCAAGGGCTGTTCAAAAGAGTGAGATGAGGCCAGAGCATGAAGTGCTTTTTGAATTTGTGAACAAATGCCTGCTGCCTAGACAGGAGAGGAGGCACACAGCAAACTACATGGACCTGGTCCTCATGCAGTGCTTGGTGGAAGGAAAGCACATTAATTGGCCTGCTTTCATTGTTAAGCTGCTAGACAATGTGCTCAATGGTTCAAAGACTCATGCCATCCCTTATGGGTTTATTCTGACAGCTGTGCTGGATAAGCTGAATGTTCCCTTGAAGAAATGGGAAATGGCTTCCAGCAAAGAGCACTTTGGCATCAAGACTCTTCAGGCCTGTGATTATCTCCTCAGTGTAGGCCCTGTTGAACCTAGTTCATCAGTAAAGACTCCAGTGAATAGCAAGGTCAGAGCCTTGGTTCAGGAGGTAGGGACAAAGGATGCTGAGATTGCAAGGCTTCAAGCTCGAGTTGTTGAACTGGAAGAAGAGAGGAATGGGTTAAGAGCTGAACTTGCAAAGGAAAAAGAAAAGAGTGAAGGGATGCTCCAAACTATGCTTAATCTGCTACAAACCCAACCCTCTAGCTCCTCAAAGCCTTAGGTTTCCTTGTTCTGTTTTAAACCAGTCTAGAAAACCCCAATGACCCAGATTCGGGACTTTTTTTTGTTTTTGCTCATGGTTGGTAGTTTTGTTCTTTCTTTTTGTGGACTGTTATGTAGAAGCACTGCTTATCAATGACAATGTGCATTTCTCTTGCTTTAAGTTAATTCTGATCTTTATAGTTATTTTTGTCAAGTTGATTTTTGATTAACTGTCAAGTTGATTTTTGATTAACTAAAGCATGCTTTCACTTGAAGTTGCCCCGGTGGCCATGAGTACTAATTAATATTCTGGGATTCACATTATTTATGCAACTTTTCGATGATGCCAAAAGGGGGAAGATATTGTGCTTAAACTCGATTATCTGAACAGTGATTTTATGACCTAATTAAATCTGGCCCTTAATGATAAGTTTAAATTTTAAGTGTTGATATTTCAGCTGAGTTCCGCAGGTTCTCTGATCAGTAAAAGCACAGAGTTTGTCATCATCAAAAAGGGGGAATTTGTTGGCCCAAGTTTAGTTGAAGTTTTGAAGATTGACAAATAAACTCAGTGATGGACCTGGTCCATCTGGTGAGACACAGTGTTTATAAATCGTTGCATATGAGATGCACGTGAGGAAGATACCGTAGAGATCAAGCAACAATATCATTTGAACTAATCGAAAAGATTGCAGTTGGGATAAGGAGAACAGTCTCCTTATGAGAAGAGAACACAATCCTAATCTAGGATAAGGGTTGGAGTTTGTATAGGTCAAGGACTCAAAATCATCTAAGGATAAGCAATGGAGTCTCAATCAAACTCTAATTACTAACTCAATAAATAACTGAGTTTGTTCTCTTTTACAGGTATTGCACATACGCAGAAGTAAAACATAATTGAGAGCAAAAGAGCAAGTCTGTTTTGCAAGCAATATATGTGAGATATAAGTGTGCACGCCTGAAGCTACTTGAACGAGATAGAAGAACCAATTCCATTGTGTTTATTCTTATTCTAGTTCAATTGTAGTAGGTGTTTCTATTTGTACCTTTCAGCTTATTTAGAAGCAATTGTATTAGGTACTTTGAGTATTCAAGTTAGAGTTAACTTGAAAGTGTCGCAACAGTTGAGGTTGTGTGCCACACTGGGATTAGAGTTAATCCTTAGGTTTACAAAGCATTTTTGTAAATGCTGTTTTGGCTCAGTGATTTTATTGGAAGTTTGGGAAAATCCTACTGAGTAGTAGGTCATGGTTTTTTTCACCTTTTAAGCCAGGTGTTTTCCACATAAAAATCTCTGTGTTCTTTATTTTATCTATTTATTATTCTGCAAACTGCAATAGTTAGAACTCCTAGAAGAACCAGGTTCTTCTAGAGCGAAAATTGGGTACCACACAAATCACCCCCCCCCCTCTTGTGTGGTATTGAAGTTTATAAGATCAGCTTGATATTGTGCTTGGGCTGTAGGAGCCCCTCCTGAGTCTGTACACACCCCCAGTGAGCGTCGTCGACGTTAAATGGATTGGTCTGCACGTCACAGCGGTATATAGATCGGGTTGCACGCCACAGCGGTACCGATACTGTTTGATTGTGTTTATCTTGTTTCATTTGTTTGCTATTATATGATGTTGTGCTTCTTCTTGCAATCCTCACCTATTGCAATCCTCACCTATTGTTCTAGTATTACCTGATAACCGAGTGTGGTTCCTGAGAGGCGAACTTCTGTGGTTATCTGCACTATTTGTTTCTGCATTCATTTGCATAACTATTGAAAAAGTCGTCTTCAAAATAGGTTTTAAACTGAGCTAAGATATTTCTAAAGGTTTTATAGCTTCATTGCTTTCTCTCAAAGGGCTTTTCACTGCCCCTATGTAGCATGATGGTTGCTTTAAGTTATTTCTTAGTGCTCAGTTGTTATTTACCCTTAATACTCACTGAGTTGGAGTACTCACTTTACTCCCTGCACCTCGCGTGCAGATGCAGGTATTTGTTCACCCGTTAGCGGCTTTTTAGCTGGTTGGAGATGTTGCTATCATAGCTGAGCAAGGTGACCGCCAGCGTTCGCTGCACCGGATTTCTTCCATTTATTCTAATTTCTATTCTTTATATTACTAGCCTTTTAGTTGTATTTAGATTCTTCTAGATGCTCTTGACTGGTGACGCTCCGGTTTGGGCTGTGTTTGGGTTGTACTTCTGCTAATCATTATTATAAAATCATATTTAGACTGCGTATTCATGTTTAACTATTTTTGAAAAGGCAATTTGAGTTGGTTGGCTGGCCTTGTCTTCACGAGAGGCGCCATCACGACCAGAGCGGGGTTTGGGTCGTGACAAGTTGGTATCAGAGCCTAGGTTACTAAGTCTCACGAGTCATGAGCAGGTTTAGTAGAGTCTCGCGGATTGGTACGGAGATGTCTGTATTTATCCTCGAGAGGCTACAGAACCTTTAGGAAAACTTCACATTCTTGAATTCTTATCGTGCGTCCTTAATTTAGCTTGAAAAGAAACTCTTGAAATTCCTTCCACGTGTTCGTACGCGTGCATGAGCGCTCAGTATCAGATGTGCCTTGATGGCTTATGATTCCCCGATCAAGGGGCGAGATGTGATCTCTGTGAGTTTGATGTTGGGCCAGTCTGGAGGACTTGAGGCCGGATCTTGCCTATGGCTTGAGCACCGAGGTGCTGATTGTGTGAGCAAGTGTTTTGAACTTATATGTTTGGTATTGTCCCTATTAGCCAGAATGGCGGTGGGATATCCATGTAATGAGTATGTTAGTACTGCGAGATTTATCTATATGACTTGGTAGTGACGAAGAAGTCTATTGGATAGTAGATGAACTGTTGAGTGTTCGATTCCTATTGTGATTTGATGTGTAGCCCGAGTATGGGAACGTGAAGAATATTTTCGTGTCTCCTAGTTGAGTGAGTAGATATCTGTGGCTCGGAAGGGAGATGAAGGTTTTCTTGCTATCCATGGATGGTATGGTATACGCGGTATGTTATGGAGGATTGAGATTTGCGTGTTCGAGGTTTTAGTTCAGTTCTGAAAAAAAGTTTATAAAACTCTTAGGAAATGGATAGCCTCGTGTAATCAAGGAAATGGTACTGCTAATTGGAAGTGATTTGGCGGGAGTATATGTTCAGAAAAAGGGTGATGTAATTAAACTGATGATACTTTGATAGCATTGCGGCACTTTCTTGTTGGATCGACTGTTGATATTCGAGTTTTCTTGATGGTATAGAAGAATTTTAGAATACCTTTCGTGGAATGAATGGATACCTAAGGTGTGATGTGTATTCAGACGGCGGAATTTGGGATTAGGTATGGTGATTCGTGTGCTATATGGAGTTGGAGACTGGGAGTTCTCATGTTCAAGCTATGCAGTGGTTGTGGATCGTGTGTATCGGCACCGTTTAGCGGTTATTGGGATTTGGAGGCCCGAGTGGATCGTTCTTTGCTTGGTATATTAGATGTTGGATATGATGCTGGGGTGTAGACGGATGTCTCAGTGTTGGGTTATTCTAGACTATTGCGCTATGGTCTATGCCGGAAAGCGCCACGAATTTAGTGGCATAGTGCGTCGGATTATGTTCTAGCAGAGTGGTTTATATTTCAAAGACCCAGCAGACGGCTGGGAAGGATTGTTTTTCTTAATTGGGCCTTCGTGATGGATGTCAGTGCAAAGGTTTCTACCACTGATTCAGTTCCGGTAGTGAGGGACTGTTCGGATGTGTTCTTGTGGCCGGGCATGTCGCCGGACGAGGTTGCAGATTTCGGTATAGATTTAGTGTCGGGCACTGTATCGTACGGCTTCTGCAAGAGTTATAGTAATGGAAGGAGCAGCTTCAGGCTTCTTAGTAATGAGTTTGTTGGTAGGCCAAAGTGGATGCTTGTTTAGCTTGAGTCGGCTTGGTTGGCCCCGAAACTTTATTGTTAAGGGATAGGTTGATTCGATCGTTAGTGAGCTTGTTAATGATCTGGGGAGGTCTATGAGTTACTTTTCGGTGTTGTGAGACGTTATGATTTGTTGGTTATGGGCACATGTGGTGCGGTTCTATTGGGGATTCATAGTGAAAGTCGAGCGGGGAGAGTAATTGGGTGTTGCTCGGTAAATAGAGTATTGGTTATGACCTATCGGGATACGTGTCGTATGTTAATTGTTTCGCCGTGGGTGTAGTGAATTGCTTTGGTTCCAAACATCAAATTGTGTGTGGCTGTCGATTTTGAGCATAGAGACTTGAGGTGTTTCATGTGTAACAGTATTTGGATAGGATCGCGCATTGTGGCGAGGCCACGTGGAGATATGAACTTTCGGGGTAGATTCAGGTGTTCTATTTCTATGATGAGACACGGGGTCTCAGCCTTGTGTTGTGATGGTACTGATGAGCTTGAGGTACATCTCTTTCGTTTGAGTCTTTTTTTTTCATGATTTGAGTGTGTTCAGACTGTTTCTTATTGGTGGGCGAATTATGCAAGTTGTGGCTTAGGCCTGTATTGAGGTGTCATATCACCAGAGTGGTGTGTTGGATTCGAGGTGATCGTTGGGGTCACTAATGAATATGAACATATTTGATTTCATCTTGTTGGAAGGATAATATCGAGGTTCGTCTCGGAAATCTGTTGTGGTATTAGTCAAAATGGAAGTGGCTTCATGAATGGTTGATCTGAGAAATGGTTACGGTTTGCTACGTGTTTCATTTACCGTTGGCGGTATATGAAAGTGTTGGAATAAGACTTTAGCTAATAAGAAGTTTTCTATCGGTATTTGGTTGTTGTGGGTAACTGATGTGAATATAAGTTATCATTTCGAGTGTTTGGATTATGTGGTATATCATATGATTTCACCTGAGGTTGCAGGTATGGGTTATTACAGCTGGTTCAGGACTATTCAAAGTATAGGTGTGAGGTTTTGATCGTATTGATGGTTTCAGAAGTGAAAAGGTAGTTCTATGATTTATGGGCTAGACTGGATTGTGAAATTTCAGCTCTGTTGTGTTATCGGACCTATGCGAGATAGGGTAACGTGGGATCACCCCGGGTATATGCTTGGTAAGGTTATTCAGTTATTGGTTGGCTTCTAGGACAACTCTGGGTACGCTCGAGGACGAGCGTTTATTTAAGTTGGGGAGGATGTGACGACCCAACCCATCGTCTCATGTGTTACCGCCCCGTTTCCCCCATTTTATTCTTCTTCATGTTTCATTATCAGTATTTGGTGTGTTAGAGTTGATTTGGATTGGTTTTGGTAGAAAATGAGACACTTAGTCTCTTTAAGGAAAGGTTTGGGTTGGAAAACGTCAACCGGACGTTGACTTATGAGTTAGAAGGCTCGGTTGTGATTTTCGGTGATTCAGTTAGCTTTGAGAAGTGATTTGTGACTTAAGAGTGTGATCGAATTGATTTTGGAGGTCCGGTGTAGAATTAGGCTTGGATTGGCGAAGTTAGTATTTTGGCGATTTCCGGTTGATAGGTGAGATTTTGATCCGTGGGTCAGAATAGAATTTCAAGAGTTGTTGTAGTTTTGTTAGGTAATTTTGGATGTGTGTGCAAAATTTTAGGTCATTCGGAGGTGTTTTGGTCAGGTTTTTTATCAAATGCGTATTTCGGAAGTTTTGAAGAACTTAGGCTTGAATCCGATGTAATTTGATGGTTTTAGCGTTGTTTGATGTGTTTTGAAGATTGGAACAAGTTTGAATGATGTTTTAGGATGTGTTGATGCTTTTGGTTGAGATCCCGGGGGCTTCGGGGTGATTTCGGATGGTCAATCAGACCAATCTTGGCTTTTGAAAGTTGTAGAATTCAGTTGGTATGTTGCAGACATTTTGTTCATTGCGATCGCAGGAGGACAATTGTGATCGCATAGAAGGTTTTGGGGAAGCTATTCTGATTGTTCAGTGCGATTGCAGAGAAGGCCATGCGATCGCATAGGTTGAGGAAGTTGTTCATTGCGATCGCATAGGTTGAGGAAGTTGTTCATTGCAATCGCATGAGGTGCATTGGGATCGCATAGTGTTACATGGACTTGGGGTCCTGAGAGGTATTTGTTCAATGCGATCGCGAAGTAGGGTATGCGATCGCATAGGTCTGATTGTTGAAGCAGTGCGATCGCACAAAGGGGGTTGCGTTCGCATAGGCCATTTTTGGAGGCCTGGGAAAGATGTGCTATGCGATTGCACAGGCTTGGATGTGATCGCATAGGGTAAAATCTGGGCTGACAAAAGGGTTTTATTAAACATTTCATCCGCGAACCAAGTCCCATTTCCACCATTGTTGTGTAACCTTGAGAGCTTTTGACGAGGATTAAAGAGGGTTTTGACTGGGAATCGATTGGAGGTGAGTCCTATGGCCTAGAAACATCATTTTATTGAAGAATCAACCCTTAAATTCATGGAAATTTGATTAAAAATGGAAGAACTAGGGCTTGACTTTTGAAATAAAAATTTGGGGTTTGAGGGAGCATTTGAGCTCGGATTTTGGTAAATTTGATATGTATAGACTCGTGGCGAGATGAGGATGTGAATTTTATAATTTTTCGAGAAGTGGGCCCGGGGCTCGGGTTTTGCTAATTTCGAGATTCTTGCTATTTTTCGATTGTTTTCGATTGGGTATTGTCCTATTGGCATATTGTGATGTATTCTCTCTGATGTTGGATAGATTCGACACGCGTGGAGGCCGATTTGAGGGGAAAAGACATCGCGAGCTAGAGATTTCACCGGTTCGAGGTGAGTAATGATTGTAAATGATATTCTGAGGGTTTGAAACCCTGGACTTGCACATCATAGTGCTATATTAAGGTGACTTGCATGCCGGATAGCGAGCGTGGGGTAGAGCACCGTTGGGGATTGTGACTCGGTCCATCCCGATTGATGAATTTACTGCGTATTTGATTGAAATTGCTTTTTATCATCATAATTTGGGCTGATTGTTATACTTGGGATTCGTGCCAATTATTTTAACCCTTCGGGGATTGTTGTTGAAAATTTCCTCACTGATTTAATTATATATTTGAACTCAGTCATGTATTTTCCACTGATTTAAAACTCAGCCAATTTATTATGCCTTAAATACTCGAAATGATATTTCCATAAAATGTTTTGGGCTGAGCATCATACTTTATTGTTGTCCGAGCGGCGTACGTGATTTTGTTGACTGAGTAAGGCTGAGAGTCTGTATTGTGAGGATACTTATGGATCGGGCTGCACGTCGCAGCGGTTATTGATATTGAGGCCGAGAGCCTGATTGATGCCACGGGATGGCTTGATATTGCGCTTGGGCTGTAGGAGTCCCTCCGGAGTCTGTACACACCCCCAGTGAGCGTCGTCGACGTTAAACGGATTGTGCTGCATGCCGTAGCGGTAGATGGATCGGGCTGCACACCGCAGCGGTACCGGTACTATTTGATTGTGTTTACCTTGTTTCATTTGTTTGCTATTATACGTTGTTGTGCTTCTTCTTGCAATACTCACCTATTGTTCTGGTATTACCTAATAACCGAGTGTGGTGCCTGAGAGGCGTACTTCTATGCTTATCTGTACTATTTGTTTTTGCATTCATTTGCATAACTGTTGAAAAATTCGTTTTCAAAAGAGGTTTTAAACTGAGCTAAGATATTTCTAAAGGTTTTATAGCTTCACTGCTATCTCTCAAATGGCTTTTCACTGCTCCTATGTAGCACGATGGTTGCTTTACGTGATTTCTTATTGCTCAGTTGTTATTTACCCTAATTACTCACTGAGTTGGAGTACTCACTTTACTCCCTACACCTCGCGTGCAGATGCATGTATTTGTTCACTCGGTAGCGGGTTTTGAGCTTGTTGAAGATGTTGCTATCGTAGCTGAGCAAGGTGACCGCCAGCGTTCACGGCACCGAATTTCTTCCATTGATTCTAAATTCTATTTTGTATATTACTGACCTTTTAATTGTATTTAGACTCTTCTAGATGCTCGTGACTGGTGACGCTCCGGTTTGGGCTGTGTTTGGGTTGTACTTCTGCTAATCATTATTATAAAATCATATTTAGA
>MU723584.1:12004-41658 GCA_026770625.1 Nicotiana glauca
TCTCTCTCTCAAATTCGTAAGTGTGATTTTGCTCTGTTTTTGAGTTTGTTGGAATCCTGTAGTTTGTATTGCCACTGTGGCAGGAAGGTTTATTCCGTTTTATCCTGGAAGGATTTAATCCATTACCTTGGCAACGTGTGAGGGGGTTAAAATTCCTTAAGGACACACAAGCAAATTGTGGACTCGAAAATTTCTCATTCTTCTACCTTTCTTTATTTTCGAACAGTTTATTTTTAACACAGTGACACTAATAGAAATATTATTTAAAACGGATACCAGAACGAACTAACACTAATTCTTAAAATAAAACTAATTGATACTAATGACTACTACTCATGTAAAGAACTATGATTACATGATGTTTATTCACTAGCTACTACGAATAAGCAAAGATAAAAATTAAACTACTCAATCATCTTTAACCACAGATCCATCACCGATCAAGTGATCTATTTTTCCATCAGGGCGCTCAAAGAAGTTTGCCACATCTAAGTGGATGATGTCAAATTCATTGTCATAGACAAAATTAGCTTCATGACCTTTATTCTTTAGAGATGCTTGATAAAGCTCTACCAAATGTCTTGGTACACGACAAATATTTGCCCAATGCCCTTTTCCACCGCAACGATAACATTCAGTTTCTGAACCATTTGCTTTTGGCGTCTCATCTTTCCCTTTCCACTTTTGGTGGTTATTTCTCTTTGGGGGATGATTAACACTAGGAAAATTTCTTCCTTGTCTACGGCCATGGCCACGGCTACCACCATGAGCACGACCATGACTACAAACTTTTGGTGGTTAATGAATAGAAAATTCGTTAACATTTTTTTTTTGGCGGGGGGTGGGGTTAGTGTTTTAGAGCAAATCTTTTATGCTAGTGTTGTTCGAATTGCAAGTAGTTCTGCACCCAAAAAAAAAATAAAATAGTAATTCTGTTCAAACTGTATTGCACTTGTTAATAATATTAATATTAGAATAAATAAACTATTTCAATTACGAAAGTGAATAGGATTAGTGCAAATCTTTCTGGCACTGTTATAGACAGAGTGAAAGGTTAAGAGGGAGAGCGGGGGAGGGGCTGATTTCAAAAATGGACTTAAATGTTGGACGCTTAATGCCCAAATGGGGGAAAAGATGAGCTAATTTCAATATTTAGGAAATCAACAATCAAAACCAAAAACATTCTATTGATTGTTTTCTTACTTCTATAATTTATTCCGAACAATTAAGATCGAATTTAAAAAACAGAACCTTTGCTTTAGATTTTGGAAAAAAGTCTTTGAGACTAATTGAAACTAAAAAATGTTCAGATACTTCTTCAGTTGTTGAAATTATCTGGTAATAATTTACATATTCGTTATTTATTGTTGGAAAATATTTTATTCAATTATTTTGGATCTATGAAAGATATTCTCCAAAAATCTCCACAAATATAAGCTAGCAACATCTCTATTTATAATAATATGAAACCTATTCAACTAGAACAGAAAAATCTATTACTAAATAATTTTGACCACAAATTCTATTTAGACATAAATTAGATAAACTAGAAAAAGTCAAATTTTAAACAAATTAAGTTTTCTATTACAACTTTGAATTAATTTTTCAGTATTTTTCCGTAATTCAAAGTTGTATACGTTTAATTTTTTTTGTCGTTGTGTGGAGCGCTTCTCTTCAACTTTTATTTGTTGATGCACTTTTCATCAACCTTCAACTATTTTTGTTGAAACACTTCCTTTCAACCTTCAATTACGGGAGTACTTCTCTCCAACTCCAATTATTGATGCACTTCTCATCAATATTCAATTATTGAAGCGCTTCTCTTCAGCTTTTAATTGTTGAAGTATTTCTCTCCAACTCCCGATTGTCAATGCACTTCTCATCAATATTCAATTGCTGAAGCACTTCTCTTCAACCTTCAATTGTTGGGGTATTTCTCTCCAAATTTCAGATGTCGGTGCATTCTACCAATATCCAATTGTTGAAGCACTTTTTTTCAACCTTTAGTTATTGAAGCATTTCTCTCCAATCTTTCATGTTTTTGGTTTTTCCTTTTTGGTTCAACTTTTCTTTAACTTTTAGAGTCCTTTTGACTGCATATTTTCTTGTACCTCTTTTAACTTGTAATGTTTTTTCATCCTTCTTAGCATCAATTTTTTTACATGCATATATTATTGTGCTGGCATTTTCCAACATACATTGGCCAGATGGGCGACACACATTAGCTAGCTAGCATCGTCCGTAGGTAGCAGAAGCTACTTGATTCTCTCCCAAGATCGTAGAAGTTATAATACCTATGTGAAGAAAAATATTTGATTCAAATATTCTGAATCTCTAAAAGATCTCTACAATCTTTTACAAATTTCCACACATAAATAAGACAAAAATTACACTCTTTGTTCGTTGGGCTAACAACCCAATTAATTTTGTCGCGCATTTTTGCTTCTAACACAGTTTGACGCAGGTTGTATCATCCTTTATCCAACTATTAAAGACACACTTATGATTTTTTTCTCTTCTTTCTTCATTTCCAGCTCACTCAATTTTCTCTCCAGCCTCCTATCGCTTCTTTCTCTCTAACTCACATAGATATGTATATTTATAGATCTCAAACTTGATTTAAAGTATTTTCTCTACTAAGTTGCTTAATCTTTTCAAATATTTATAGATCCCAAATATTTGAATCTCGACTGATGGGTGTTCAAATTTGAAGTTGAGGTTTTGATACAGCCACCCTCGAAACTCCATTGTAGGAGCTTTGAAGGTCAAAGTTCAACTCGGATCTGGAAAATCTTAATCTAAAGCGATACTTGAATCTAAAGTGACGAGTTGATTTTATTTTATTAACATTTATTTTGAGAATTATGCCAATTGAAAAAGAAGTTGAAGATGAAACCCACTTTTCATATACAACATTATACAAAATTATAATAAGTGTATAAATATTGTATAGTGTTGTATATTTGGTGTGAAAATATTATTATACAACATTAATCTTTTTTTCTTTCTTTCGAATTTTTATTCCACTTTGTGTAGTGGTCCTTCCGTTAAAGTAAGTTCTTCGTAGTCATTTTAGTTTGTTGTATGTTTTTGTTTTGTTGTGTTTTCCTTTTGCTTTTGTATTGCATATATTTTATTTGGATCTTCTTTTTTTGCTTTTACTTCATATCCCCTATGTTTTAAATTGACACTGATTTTGCTTTTTTGCGCTGGTGAAATATACCGATATATATTATTATATATTTCATATACAAGTTATATAAGGTTATACATCATAATACATGTACTATACATATGCAGTTAAAAGCTAAAATTAAAATTTTTGTATTTTTTCCCTCTAACAATCTATGTATTTGATTTCTTTGCCAAATCATGAACTTCCAAATTTTTTTTTCCTTGTTGATTTTATTGCCAAATCAGGCACTTTTGTAATGACCCGAGCGGTAGTTTTGAGGTTTAGCATATCGTTAGGAGGTTTGAGATTTTGAGTAGCTTCATAAGATGCATTATGACTTGCATGTATGGTTGGTTTGATTTTTGAAAGGTTTGGAGTTGATTTGGAAGAGTACTTCTCAATTTGGAAGCTTAAAGTTGGAAGAGTTGACCAAGGTTTAACTTTTGCGTAAATGACATCAGAATCGATATTTTATGGTTAATTGGTTGGTATAGTAATTATGTACTTGGGCGTATGTTCGGATTTGAATTTTGACATTCCTAGAAGGTTTTGGCCAAATTTGTCGAAAGTTGGCAATTTGAAGAATTGGAGAGTTCATAAGTTTGACCAGAAGTTGAAATCGATGTTATCGGACTCCTATTGTGTTTTGATCCCTTGGTTAGTTTTTTTAGTTGATTGAAACATGTATACAAAGTTTGGTTGCGATCCGAAATGTCTAAGTGTGATTTGGATGAGTTCGACGAAGTTTGAAGATTTGAAAGTTAAGGGAATAGTTTTTCATCTTCAATTCATGATTTTGATATTATTTGTGGTGTTTTGAACCTTTTGATTAGTTTGGATTAGGTATTCGGACTTGATGGTATGATTGGACGAGGTTCCTGGAGGCTCGGATGTGTTTTGGGTGGATTCCCGAGCATTTTGATGTCTTTGAGCAGCCCTGGTTCTGATGTTTCGTACCTGCGTAAGGTTTGATCATCACAGGTGCATCCACTTCTGAGAGCTTGGTGTTGCTTCGGCGATTTTAGATGTTCTGGGGATTGTCTCTTCTGGGTAAGTGGGAGTGCAAATGTGAGTTTGCACTTGCGGAGTTTATGGACGCAGATGCGAGGAGCCAGCTGGAGTTAGAAGTCCGCATGTGCGGAGCTTGTTGCACGAATGCGAGAGCGCACATGCGAGGAGTAGCACACCTATGAAGCCGGAGATGTGGCTCTATTGTCATAGATCCGATATGTAGCCTGTTGAGGGATGCTCGCAGATGCGAGATTTTACCACAGAAGTGGTAGCGTAGATGCAGCTATTTTGTCCACAAATGCGGATTCACTAGTAGATGTTATATTTTTGAAGGGCTAGTTTGTTATTTCATATTTGGAGATTGGGAGCTCTAATTGAACCAATTTCCCCCCACATGAATTGGGTAGGTGTTCCTGACTCAAATTTGATTATTAATCATGATTTTATCTTTGATTTTTTATTTGATCGATATATATAAGGAAGAAAATTTGGGATTTGTATTTTGGGTAGTTGAGTACTGGGTTGGATTTAATTTTGAAAACTAATTATATATTTGAACTCGACAAATTATGGGTCATCGTATTTTGGTATTGGTTTCGGATATGTGAGCCTGAGTTGAACTTTGTTGACCATTGAAAAAAGTTTCAAAGATTGAAGCTTTATGGATTGGGATCGCTTCCTCTGACATAGTTGAATTATTTAGATGATGTTTTGCTTGGATTTGCGCCATTGGAGGGATAGAGCGAGATTTTGTAGTAATTTTAGGTTGAAGACTAGCTCGAATAAAGTAAGTATATTGCCTACGCTTGGATTGTGGGTATTTTTACTTTTGGTTATGATACTTGTTATATGTTGGGGGTGACGTATATGCGAGGTAACGAGTATATATGCGTACACTGTGGTTATTCATGTCCTGGGTATACCTTAGTTTATTATACACCTTGTTTTACTATCTTGCCTATTTGGTATTGTATTTTGTCCACATGCATGACGACGTGAGCTATTATTCATACTAGAAATTATGTCTACATCATTTACTTATCTATTGAGACATGATAGGGATAGTTTTGCTATATTAAGCTATCTTTCTTAGGCGTAGTCATATTTTTCAACCATGATATTATATCTGCTTATTACATCTCTGTATTTATGTATTTTTTATATTTTATCTCTCATGTTGTCAGTTTGCTTATGTGTGTGATATTGTGTTTAAGATGAGTTGTGGCACGTTGTCATATTCCGTGCAGTATATTGATTATGATACTGTGAGATATTGGCATATTAAGACTCGAAGAGATTGATGATTGACTTTGGGCCATAGAGCCATACTAAGCGGATAGATGGATGATCTTGGGCCATAAGATTATGAGGCTATATTTGCGTCAAGGCCCCATATTAGGTTGAGTGATATTGATTGTTGGGTGTTGATATTAATTGTGAGGTGAGGCCTACATCAGGCCCCATATTAGGTTGAGTTCTTAGGCTAGGATCCCTCCTCCAGAGTCAAGTAATAACTTATGAGTGCAGGCACACGAGATGTGTTTGGTGAGAGACTTATGTGAGACACTCATACAATACTGAGTATGTGTGCGTGATGATTCAAGGGCATTGTGCCGGGCACCGTGAGAGTGTGAGAGTATGATTCATGAGCATTTTTCCATGCACAGTGAGAGTGCTGAGAGTATGATTGAGGGGTACTTGTGCCTGACACTATGGATGTGCTGAGATTGTGTATACTTGAGAATTTAATTGTGAAATTGTTGATTTGGCACATAGATTTAATAAATCTCGGTCTAAGTGAGTATCAGACTTTGCCAACCTCACCACTGTAATTATTCTGCTGTTATTGTTATTACTGCCTGTTGAAAGTAAGCATCAGACTTTTCCAATCTTGCCATTGCCTTCTCCAAGGTTAGTCTTGCTACTAATTGTGTATATGAGATCGATTTTACTCGTAATACACTCTACACTTCGTGTGCAAAACTAGTTTTTGCTGATAGCGCTAGTTGCTAGTGAGCTATTTATCCGAATTTTCTTGGTGATTGCGAGATAGTACTGCAGTTTTGTTTGCAGGCCTTGAAGTCCCCTTCTTTGTCTATTGTTATTGCTGATTAGATATTCAGACAATACAATATTTTGTTCAGACTTTATATTTAATACTTCATAGAGCTTATATATTCGGTGACACTATATTTTGGGGTGGATTTTAGTTGTATTCATTATGGCCTTAGTATTTATGTCATTCCGCTATTTGAGATTATTTCTTATCATTGTTGAAGTTTATTTTTGCATATTTTTTTTTGGATTTCCTAGAAATCGATGTTAGGTGTTGTTGCACCCCCTTTTCCCTCCCTTTTTGACGGGGAGAAGTCCGAGTTTAGACATTCATGGGGTGTATGACTCATTTTCTTTTGGGAATTGGGTGTTTAAAGAGTCACCACCTAATGGATTATGGTGCGTAAGGGAACCTAGAGGGATTACCTCTTGGGTTAGTTTGCATTACCAGAGATTAGGGTAAGGGCTCGAAGTAACCTCAAGGGGAAGGTGTTAGACACCCCTCTTGGTCCACAACTATGGGTCCCGGACGAACTTGTATTCACAAATTAGTCCATTACAAGTAAAGAGTTGAATCAAATAGGTTGCAAGTAAAGTATGTTAAAATAACTCAAATAGTGAGATAAAGGTTTGAACAAGTTGTAAAAAAAACAAAGGTTAAATAAAGAAAGGATTTGGTAAAGAGGGGTCCTAGGTTGGTTATCCTATAGGATCACCCCATGCAATGTCCGGTAAAAACTCTTCAATGAGGGGCTACATGTGATATTAGCGCGTAGTCATCATATCCCATGTCTACCCTTCCTGTCCCCTTATTGGTCATGCAAAGCGAGTGTTTGGTCAATGTTTCCTATTGCGTGCTGCTACCCGTCCCTTCCTAATGGTCCTGGAGGGAGTTGGGACCTCTATCTATAAGTGGTTCTAGACGTACCCCTAAGGTTTTAAAAGGCAAAAATTCTAAGGCGACAATCAAAAGCATTTAGGACTTTCACACATAATGGGAGCAATTAAGAGGCTCAAAGTTTCCTCCTCAAACAAAAACATAAGAAACAAAACTCAAGCGAAGTTAAGGTCTTTTATTAATCAATGTCCTAAAGCAGGATATTTAAGTGAATATGCAAAAATAGACAACCCTTTTTTTAGACTCAGAAGTTACACCCTAGTAGTTGCCTAGGGACTCATTTGAAAGTTTGTTAGGATCAGAAAACATTGAGTGATAGACACAGTTTCAGAGAATGCAACTTTGAAAATGCCCTAAAGGCTTGCCTATATGCAGAATACTGATATCTATATTAATGCAAAAACAAAATAGGTTTTGAAATAGACTCCTTGAATACCTATATGCATGATATCTAATAAGGTTGAGGAAGTTTGAAAGAACTTGTTTCATGCAATGCTTGATACTTAACAAAACCAATTCAGGAATGAACTAGGCATAATCAAGCTGATTTATTAAACTAGATTAGATTAATAGACAGAATTGCGAGTAGGACTCCCTATAAGCATGATATGTAGGTGTATTACTAATTTTAATCGATCTGCAGGTATGGAAACATAAATACTCGTTATAACTGAATCTGGATTAGGTCCTATAGGCATGTCATCTATTGTTAAACTGATTTTAAGACATGATTGTTTGGAACTTATAAGCATGGTTTCTAATCGCGACATAATGTAAAACCTCATAGAGATGGTTTCTACTTGATGAGCAAATAAACTTAAAAGTGAAATCCTATGGACATGATTTCTATTAGGCAAATCAATCAGATTAAAGAGTAAAATCCTATGAGCATGTTGTCTATCTAGAGCAAACAAACTTTAAAAAAGTAAAGCCCTAAGTGCAGGATTTCTACCCGTATTACCCCAAAAAGTATGCATCTACCCACCCTTTTTTACTAAATACCCCAATATCTGTTTACAAATTATTACAGTTTAATGAATGAATTACATAAATAGAAATAGAAAATTAAGAAGCTATTAGATAGGGAGCCTTCAATTAGGCCCAAGTTTCCCAAAGCCTCCAATGGCCTCATATGCCTCAATTCCATAGACAAAATCAGAGTCTAGGTGCATCAAAGTTCCCTAAGGATCTCAAGGATCCCGGGCAGTACTCACACCTAGACTTAGTAACCAAAGATTGAACAAGTTCAGTGTGGAAAGGCCAACCTCAGTATGTCAGAGTTCAGAGGGTTCTCAAAAGGATCCCAAGACAGTGCACATACTAGAGGGGGCAAAACTTACTGACTAACGGTAGAGTAAAAGTGAAGGACATAAGTTGAAAAGGGTTTAGTAAGAAACTGTATAAAAAGATTTTTTCTTTTGAAAATAATGTGGTAAAAACAACAGAGAGTTGTTTAAAGAGGTTAACAGAAGTCAAAACACCCTTAGGGAAAATTTATACATACCTAGTTCATAGAACCATGTAAATTCAGTAGTCACACATAGGGGTCAAGGGGTTTGGGACACATAGAACATTTGACTGCAAACACATAACCCAGCAGAGGTCTAGGATTTATTTGGACATGCTCAGAAACAACTAACACTGGCATAGTCACAAAACCAGACATGAAGAACATAACCACATAGAGGGGTGATAGGGATTTGGGGATTCATGGGGTGTAGGATGGCAAGCACACAACAAGTAAGAGATAAGACATGCTCAGAAACACACATAAAGGGAAATATACTGATCTAAAGGAAGGGAAAGACATAACAACATGCTGATAATGTAACTTTTAACTACAAATTTCACAACAAAACCATAAATAGAAGCAAACTAGAAACAAGAGGAACTGAAACAATAAGAGAATCATGTTGTTGTTGGAACTTTTGAATTAAAACTAGGACATACCAGTGAAGAGGAGAGTAAGCAGAATGAAAGAACAAGAAAGCATAAATGGTTAGCCTTGGCTTGCAACCGGCTAACTTAGAACAGTAGCAAATAGCACAAGAGATAGAGCAGATATTTTTTAGTAGGAGAGGTAGTTTTGAACCCAAGTGTTCGTGTTTTGTGCTAATGAAAGACTAGAGTATTTATAGCTTGAAAGCAAGTAGTAAATAAGGTATAATAATTGAGGAACTTAGAATCAATCAATCATAAAATAAAGGCAAGTACTCCCTTAAGTTAAGGGAATTAATTCAAATGGTAAGAACCAACAGCATATACGGCAAGAAAAATCAGTGCATGACTAATAATGAAAGAATCAAAGTTTAGTAAGCATAATGTAGTCAATTAGGACTAAATTCAGAAAACTTCAATTAAGGAAATGATTCAGTGAGAATAAAGTACCACAACAAATAAGGTAAGAGGTCAATCAATTTAAACAGACGAGGTAGAATTGTAGGGTTTTAGAAGTGTCGACGCCCCCTTTTTTCTCCCGAAATCGGGTTTACGACATTTGGGAGGACAACTCTATTCCCTTTTGGGACTTGGGTTTTTTTGGAATTGAAGAGTAGCCACCTAATGATTAAGTGCACTAGGACACTAAGGGTTTTTGAGTTGGAAAACCAAAATTTTGGTAAGGGCAAAAAATTATCTCGAGGGAAAGGGGTTAGGCACCCCTCAAGATCCACTAGTGTGGTTCCCGACCATGCTATATTGTGACTTCATGTAATCAAACAAACAATCAAAGATTCAAATATATAACATTGAAAATAAGCTAAAAACAACTTTGAAGATAAGTATGGAAGGTAGAGATTTATGAAAAGATTTGAACAGTTTTACAAAAGGAGATGAAAACAAACAAAGGGAAGGGGGGGGGGGGTACTAGGTTTATGATTAATATGGATCTTTAATACAATAATCAATAATAGCTCCTTAGAAAAGGGGCTACATGAGATATTAGCGCATCGGTCATCATCTCCTTAATTTACCCTTCCCACCCCGTAAAGGTTACTAAGCGCGTGTGTTGGACACGAACACTTACTGCGTGCTATTACCCGTCCCGTCCTATAAGTCCCGAAGGGTATTTAGGACCACTATTCCTATGTGGTAGGAACTAGGTTGAACCCTTAAGTTTAAAGGCAAAAATTCTAGGTGACATACATAACAAATAGGACTGCACAAAAGGGAGCATACAAAATCAACTAAAGGCTCATAGATCCCTCCTCAAATGGACTCGTGATTAGCACGTCTTAAACACATTCAAGATCTCAAAAATAGGAGTTTTTTACAAAAGGAAAAGGTAACAATGGTTAAAGCGTGGTTTAAAAAATGAAGTAGCAACAGTAATTTCAGGACAAGTAAATAGCACGATTCTGGGCAGAGGTTGATAGCCTAGTGATTTGAATACATAAAAATTAGAAACTCAGTAAGAATAAGTAGGGGCACTATTTTAAGATCGTTTCCAGATGGAGCAGAGTTTTTAAGAAAACAGAGGTAACTTGAGAGAATCAAAGTATGAATGGGAATGACAAAATTGAAATTAAAAGAAGTTGGTTGGTCCTAAACACGATTAATCAATTCTTATTAGGCCTAAAGTTTGCCTAGGCGTCGTATACATTGACTGATTATTTCAAGGAATGAACATGCATATTGGATTCTGATTTTTTTAAAAGGTACGCGTGATAAGGTATTTGCAGTAAACGTTTCAAACCACTTAGCCATATTTTAGCAAAGTTATTAGACTAACATGAATTAACTACCGCAATCCGAGTAAGAGGTCCTAAGGACAGGATATCTAATGGACATAGGAGTACCTAAAACATGGTTTCTAACATGCCAATGCAGTAATGACAATTTATTTGGTTTGTTATAATTGTTTGCTTGTTATTAACTGATCGTGGTTACAAGATGAGCATAATGACAGGCTGAAAGTAAAGAACCTAAAGCAGGATCTCTAATGAATGAGATGCATGTCCTATACAGGTTATCTATTGCGCAGATAAGTAAATAAAAATCCTATAAGCATGTTTTCTACCCGTTTTTATACTAAGCATGCATAACCCTCCCCCCATATTTACTATTTAGCCCCAATCATTCATTTACAAATTATTACAAACTAATAGTATCTGAATTACAGTAATAAAGAACAAAAATTAAGCAAGTTATTCTATAGGGAGCCTTCAATCAGGACCAGTCTTCCAACCTCAACCCTTCAAGTTTCACAGCCTTGGCCATGGTCTAGGTGCGGCAAAGCTCCCTAGGGCCCCATTGGGTCGGCCAATACCAACACCTAAACACTTAGAAGAATGCAGGACAGGTGCAGTGTGGAATACCAGCCTTGTGTGTCAAAGTTCAGTGAGTACCCAGAGGTACCCAAAGCAATGCTCACACGAAGGGGGCAGAACCTATTCTCTAAGAGTAGTGTGAAGTGCAGGAAGAAGTAGTTTAAAAGAGTTTTAAAAAATAAGGGTTTTGTTTTTTAAAAAGAAAACAACAGAAACAATAGTTCAACAATACATGATTGCATACAAGGATCATGGGAAAGGGAACAGATAGATCACACAATGATAGAGGAGGTATAGATAGGGGTGTGCATTCAAATCGGTTTATCGATAAATCGAATCGATTATTTATTATCGATTTATCGATTTTGATTTATCGATTTTGATTTCGATTTCGATTTTGTCCTCTTTGGTTATAGGTTTATCGATAAACTGATAAGCTACAGTAATTTATTTATTTTTTAGTTTTTTTATTTTTAAAATTAATTATTTTTACCCTTATTCTATAATGCCCTTTCCTTTACCCTAAGTCCCTAACCCTATTATTTCCTCTACCACATTTAAGGAATGATCATATTTAAAGCTCAAGGGAATGAAGTTCAAATTAATAAAAAATAAAATTAGTCGTGATAATGTATTTTGGTTTTTTGTTTTTTGTTTTTATATCGTTGGAGTATTGGTGGCATACATTTGATCCCTTACTTTAGTTTCGTTGCATGTGCTTGTTGACATAATTTTTATGTCATAAACGGTGCTCTTCTTATTTTAGCTTCTTTTTGTCCATATTAGTTAGGTGTGTTCATAGCGATATACTTTCCGTGGAATCCCGCAAATTTTTTTATTGGTGTAATTGATAACCGAATCGATAAGTCCCAAAAATTGATAAATCAAAATCGAAATCGAAACCTTATTGAAACGATAATGATAAGCATATGTACAAATCAATAATTGATAAGGGTCAAAATCAAATCGATAAATCGAATGCACACCCCTAGGTGTAGAGATTTTAATGACTACGCATAATTAGAAGATTCAGGGGACCAAGAATGGTCAAACTTAGACATGATACCTAGACAATAACAGGGGGACAATTATGACATTTAAGATAAATAGCAGTAGAAGCATGTAAATCAAGAAAGACATACAAAGTGCTAGGGATTAGGGGAACTGGGAAGTGGTAAAGTTTAGGCATGCTAATGTATAGCAATAGGATGCAGGCATAGCAAGTAAAAGTTAGGGATGGACAATGTCAATATTACAGACTTAGCATGCAAATCAGGAGACATGTTGAAGTACTAAAACAAAAAAAAAATCAATTGCACATTGAGCAGGAGTTGCATAAGTAGAAGAAAATCAGAAAGATAATGAACTGAAACAAAAGTAAACACATTGGTTGGAGACTTGAAGATTAATTAGGACATACCAGTAAAAGAGCAAGAGTTGGATGCAAAGATAAAGTAGTAACATAATATTAGCCTTGGCTTTCTGCTGGCTAATAATAACCAACAACAGAGAACAACAATAGAACAAAAGAACAAGAGAAAGAAAATGCCGGATTGAGAGTATTCAGTGATGTGTTTTCGTGTGAAAGACTTAGGGTATTTATAGTTGAAAGTAGGTGGTAAAAAAAAATAAGGTAAAAATCACAACAGTATGTTAATTTAAGAACTCAGAATCAATCAATTAGACAATCAAGAAAGTACTCCCATTAGTTAAGGGAATCAAAATCAAACGAAAAGATTCAGCACCATATAAGGCAAGAAGAAAAATCAGTGCAGGATTAAATAAGGAATGAGTCGAGGTTCAGTATGCATATAGTAGTCGATTAGGACCAAATTCAGGAAAATTCCAATTAAGGAAAGGTTAAGTAGAACAAGGTACCATAGAAAATAAGATAACAAAATCAGTTAATTTAAACAGGCGAGTAGAATGCTAGGGTTTTGAAAGAAAGTCTTTCAATTACCAATAATCAAGGAAAATCAGAATCAATCATGCGAAGTCATGATTCGGTATTCTCAACATATAAATAGAGGCGAATGAACAAGAGTAATAAACAAAATTAGCCATATAGACAGAAGGGAACAAGAGATAAACAAACACAATCATTCAGAGATGGTAAAAAAATAGGCTAAGACTCAGCAGGACATATTCGAAGTATGGTGATCACGAGACATTAACAAGAATCAGGTAAATAGGCTAGCAGATAGAACCAAAGCAAGGAAAATCAGGTTAACACACATAATCAAAACAAAGAAACATGCTAACACATAGATACAAGGCAAAGAAAATTAGGCTAACACACATAATCAAAGCAAAGAAACATGCTAACACACATAGAACCAGAGTAAAGAAATCATGCTAACACTAATAACCAAAACGAAGAAAAATCTTTAAAAATTAGGGTTTTTAGCAGAGTCAAGCTAAAAAAAATAGTAGGAGCATAAAATCGGTCAGAATAAACAAGGTAAAGGTTTAATTATAAAGAAATCGGTCGAAAACATGCGTAAAAGAACTCCAAGAAACCCTAGTTTTTTCAAAGAAAGTGAAAATGGTTCAAAGTAGAGGGTCTTTCAAAAGAAGCTCAGGGATAAGAAGAACATAGAAGAAAACATGCTTACAACATGAAAATAACACCATTTTGAGAGATTCAGGAGAGAGTTAGGGTTTCAAAAAAGGAAACCCTAATAGAAGTTGAAAGAACCTGTTGAAAATACACCGATTGTGACATATAGGGTGTTATTTCGCCTAAAATCACAACGGAGAAACCATAAGTAGCAGAACCAAGAGCCCTAGTCCAAATCAACATGGCCCAGAATCCTCTAAGGTCCTAGAGGTGTTGAGCAAGACGATGAGAGGCCCATCGGAGACTTGGGGTTGAAAGGAGGTGGCCAGAAACAAACCAGGCGAAGCTTTCAGTGACTGACTTGCATGGTGGAGGCTTTTGGGGCCTCAAGAATTGAGGGAATCAGTGAGCTAGGGTTTCATGGCGGCTGATGGTCGAAAGGTGTGAGACTGGAGGTGGCCGGAGAGACGGTGGAGGCCATCGGAGAAGAAAGAACCAGAAGGTTCTAGAGATAAGGGGGAGAGGAAGAGACGAGATAGAGAGAGAGGCTGTCTCGAAGAAATGAGGGGCCTGGAGGGGGGGGGGGTACTTAGATTTAATTTAGAAAAAGAGATCTGGGCCGTTGATCTTATTTGATCAACGACTTAGATTAAAATGGGGTTGGGCCAGGTTATAGTAGGGATTGGACTGAGGTGATTTTAATTGGGTAATGGGTCGATTAAAATCCGATAGAAGTGTGGCCAAATTGGCTAAAATTGAAATGATAAAGGGTTGTTTATTAAATAGCCAATTTTCCCTCTTTTATTATTTTATAAAATAGTAAAAATAATTTTAAAAAAAAATTAAAGGCACAGAACTAATTAATAATGTATAAATATTAATCTAAAAATACAAAAAATGGTTTTATAATTGTAAAATACTGTTAATTGCAAAATAGGCTATAATTGCAATTATATGCAATTTGGCTTTAAAAACACCAAACAAAATGTGTAAAAATATGCAAAAAATTATTTTAATTATATTTTGGTATAAATATGAGAATGAAAATAAATTATTCACCAAAATGTTAGTTTGGGAATAATTATTGAATTTTTGTAGTATTAAAATAGACAATAAATTGAATTTTAAAATCTTTAAAAATAAGAAAAAAATATCAAAACTTTTAGGCATGCTTATATATGCATGTACATGCTATTTGAGAATATTTTGTGTATATAAAAATATATAGGTAAAATTGGGTATCAACAACTGTCCCTCTTTACCCGAGAAGGATGAAAGAGTTGCCGGGTAAAGATATGATGGCCAATTTTGACCGAAAGAAATGATTTGAAAGATTTTGACTGAGCTCTGGCCCCTGAGCTGCCTACATATCCCTGGTCTTACAAGAATCAGGTCATATGTAGTTCGGGGATCCATCGGCGGAATATGCTGATGGAGGTTTGGAAAAGGACGGATGTGATGTTCAGGTTGAGAAGGATGGTCAGGGACTGATAGGCTGCGGGAACCGGAGCGAGATCGCTCCTGCTGAGACAGCCACTAATAGCCGGTGTACTTGCAAATGAACAATACGAACATATATGATGCATAAATTTAAACGTGATGCAGGTTCCCGTTGGACCATGAATGCTATCTTTGGGCGGGTAGGATGACGTCCTCAGACCATGACGTCCTGGGACATGAAGCGTGTAATAGGGGATTCACAGGCTATGAAATGATGTTCTCGGGCTATGATAAAGATGCCTCTGAACTATGATGCCTTTGAATAATGATATGCAAAAGATAAAGCAGGGGTCCTCAGGACATGACATGGCGTTCTCGGGTTATGAAAAATGGTGCCTCTGAACAATGATGCCTTTGGACAATTTGGCGATCTTTCAGCCCATGAAATGCAGGATTTGGCGATCTTTCAGTTGATGAAAGACTTAAATGAAGCGGCGATATTTCAACCGTGCAAAAAATATAAATACAAATGGCGATCTTTCAACCGATACAGGATGAAGCGGCGATATTTCAGCCGATGCGGAATTTAAATAAAGGTGGCGTTATTTCAACCATGGAGAGATTTAAATAGAGTTGGCAGTATTTTAGCTGATGGTAAGTGTGAAATGTAAGTGGCGATCTTTCAGCCGATGTAAAGATTTAAATAAAGTTGGCGATATTTCAGCCGATGTGAGGTTTAAATGAAGTGGCGATATTTCAGCTGATGTAAAGATTTAATATAAAATGGCGATATTTCAGCCGATGCGAGATTTAAATGAAGTGGCAATATTTCAGCCGATGTAAAGTGCAAATGTAAAATGGCAATATTTCAGCCGATGCAAAGATTTAATATAAAATGGCGATATTTCAGCCGATGCGAGATTTAACTAAAGTGGTGATATTTCAGCCGATGTAAAGTGCAAATATAAAATGGAGATATTTCAGCCGACGCGGGTGGAGACAATGCTTAGTCTCGGAAGGCAGAAAGGTAGCCTTATGCAATGCGAGAGAATGCAGATGGAGACAGTGCTTAGTCTCAGAAGGCAGAAAAGTAGCCTTATGCAATGCATAGAAATGTAGATAGAGACAATGCTTAGTCTCGGAAGGCAGAAAGGTAGCTTTATGCAATGTAGAGAAATGCAGATGGAGACAGTGCGGCAGAAAGGTAGCCTTATGAAATGCAGAGAAATGCAGATGGAGACAATGCTTAGTCTCGGAAGGCAGAAAGGTAGCCTTATGCAATGCAGAGAAATGCAGATGGAGACAATTCTTAGTCTCGGAAGGCAGAAAGGTAGCCTTATGCAATGCAGAAAAATGCATATGGAGACAATGCTTAGTCTCGGAAGGCAGAAAGGTAGCCTTATGCAATGCAGAGAAATGCAGATTGATACAATGCTTAGTCTCAGAAGGCAGAAAGGTAGCCTTATGCAATGCAAGAAAAATGCAGATGGTGACAATGCTTAGTCTCGGAAGGCAGAAAGGTAGCCTTATGCAATGCAAGATATGTAAAAGGCAAGTAATTGTAAAATCTCTTAGCTGATAGCTGATAGCTGATAGTCGATTGCGATGTTGTGGCTGCTGGGGATGTCATGTGCGGATAACTCTGTAAATAAGTGATGATTCTGAGAGTTGTAATCGTATATGATGATTTTATGTCTTGTGGTGCCTACATTCAAAGAAAAATCGTGAGTTTTGTAAAGGGGAAAGGTTAGTTCGTCCTCCCGTGGACTTCACTTGTCCTACTCGGCTTTCACTGGGGATAGCGTCGCTAAACAAAGCAATTTTGATAGTAGCCATGCATGATTTAGTAAATAAATGCTGTAAATACATAATTGAAAATAGTTTTCTTTTAGATGAACCAACGACTGTGATGCGGCTCAAGACATTGCAACCTCTTTTGCTCCGAAATTTTGAGGGTCCTCCTCAAAATTTTGCCCCAGTTTATTGGGTTGATGCCTCTGACGGCTGCGTGCGATGAATGGCTGAGAATTAACTTCGGAATTTTGAGGGTCCTCCTCAAAATTCTGCCCCAGTTTCCAATATTGGGGGGGGGGGGAATGAAATTTTATTGAAATGTGACCGAACCCATAGGGCTGCCTACGTATCCCCTCTTAAACGAGAATCAGGTCAGGCGTAGTTCAAATTACATCATAGGGAAATCATAATGATTGCACATAATAACGCTTGACTACATCTGAATTAATTGGCTTTGGCCAGACTTCTCCATCCATTTTTGCGAGTATGAGGGCTCCTCCTGTTAGGACCCGGTGAACCATGTACGGGCCTTGCCAGTTAGGAGAGAACTTCCCCTTGGCTTTATCTTGATGCGGGAATATTTTCTTCAACACCAGCTGCCCCGGTGTGAATTTTATCGGCTTGACTCTTTTGTTGAAGGCTCTGGACATTCTGTTCTGATACAATTGACCATGGCCAACTGCATTCATTCTCTTTCTGTCTATAAGGGCTAACTGCTCGCAGCGACTCTTTACCCATTCTGTATCTTCAAGATCCGCTTCCTGTATAATCCTCAGGGAGGGAATCTCTACTTCGGCGGGAATGACTACCTCGGTACCATAAACCAACATATAGGAAGTCACCCCGGTTGATGTGCGGACTGTGGTACGGTATCCCAATAAAGCAAATGAGAGATTTTCGTGCCACTGCTTGTGTTTCTCTATCATTTTCCTTAGTATCTTCTTGATGTTCTTATTGGCCGCTTCTATAGCTCCATTCATCTGAGGTCTGTAGGCTATAGAATTCTTGTGCTTAATCTTGAAGGTTTCACACATTGCTTTCATCAGGTCACTATTGGGATTGGAACCATTATCAGTAATGATTGACTCTGGGATGCCGCACCGGCAAATGATACAATCGCGGACAAAGTCTGCCACAACCTTCTTGGTTACTGCCTTATATGATGCTGCTTCAACCTATTTGGTGAAATAATCAATGGCCACTACAATGAACCTGTGCCTGTTTGATGCGGCAGGTTCGATAGGTCCGGTGACATCCATTCTCCAAGCGGCGAATGGCCATGGTGAGCTTGTTGCATTAAGCTTATTGGGAGGCACCTTTATCATATCCACATGTATCTGACATCGATGGCATTTTCGGACATACTGGATGCAGTCCGTTTCCATAATCATCCAAAAATAACCAGCTCGGAGTATTTTCTTGGCTAAGACAAAACCATTCATATGTGGGCCACAGGTCCCTGCATGAACTTCTTCCAACAACCTGGATGCTTCCTTTGCTTCGACACACCTTAGTAATCCCAAATCGAGAGTCCTCCTATACAGGACTCCTCCAATGTGAAAGAAGTGATTGGATAACCTCCGTAGTGTGCGCTTCTGAGTAGCGTTTGAAAATTTCGGGTATTCTCCTGTCGCCAGATATTCCTTAATATCATGAAACCATGGTTTTCCGTCTGCTTCTTCCTCGACATGAGCACAGTAAGCGGGTTGATCCTGGATTTTTATTGGGATAGGATCAATGAATTCTTATCTGGATGCTAAATCATGGATGATAGAGTGGGCAATACGTCGGCAAACTCATTCTGGACTCTGGGGACATGTCGGAATTCTGTCTTTGTGAACCTCTTCCTCAACTCCTGTACATGGTGCAAATACGGGAGTATCTTGGAGTTCTTAGTTGCCCATTCTTCTCGGACCTGATGTATGAGCAAGTCTGAATCCCCGATCACTAGTAACTCCTGAACGTTCATATCAATGACCAGCTTGATCCCTAAGATGCAGTCTTCGTACTGGGCCATGTTGTTGGTGTACGGGAACCTGAGCTTGGTGGACACCAGATAATGCTGACATGTTTCTGATACTAGAACTGCCCCTATGCCAACTCCTTTAAAGTTTGCTACTCCGTTGAAAAACATCCTCCATCCATCATAGGATTCTGCGATATCTTCTCCTATGAAAGAGACCTCTTCGTCAGAAAAATACATCTTTAGAGGTTCGTATTCTCCGTCCACGGGATTTTTGGCAAGATGATCTACCAGCGCTTGTCCTTTGATTGCGTTCTAGGTTACGTAGACAATATCAAATTCACTTAGCAGGATTTGCCATTTGGCTAGTTTTCCAGTGGGCATGGGTTTTTGAAAGATATATTTCAGCGGATCCATCCTTGATATGAGGTAAGTGGCATAGACACAGAACTAATGCCTCAACTTTTGAGCTACCCAAGTCAAAGCAGAACAAGTGCGTTCTAATAGAGAGTACCAGGCTTCGTATGGAGTGAACTTCTTACTGAGGTAATAGATGGCTTGCTCCTTTCTCCCTGTTTTGTCATGTTGCCCCAGAACACAACCGAATGCTCCATCCAATACTGCAAGGTAGAGCAATAGCAGTCTCCCCGGTTCGGGCGGAACTAGAACTGGCAGCGTTGAAAGGTATTCCTTGATTCTGTCAAAGGCTTTCTGACAATCATCAGTCCATTTGGTGGCGGCATCTTTCTTCAACATCTTAAAGTTGGGCTCACAAATGACAGTGGATTGAGCTATGAACTGGCTGATGTAGTTGAGTGTCACGCCCCAAATTCGAGGGACATGACCGGTGCTCGATCGGGTATCCCCAGTCAAGCGGACCTGGGTGCCTTTCCTATCCCACGTGTTACCCCCATATTTTCATTACTTAATAACCAAGTGAAATAGCCATTCATAATTGAAAACACCTTTTATTATAAAACATACACAACATACGTGGTTCTCAGCGTGATTTACATCTTACACCGCCCAATATACAAAATACATATTTACATAAGTTCGCAACCCACATTTATTGTCCACGGAGCCTCTAAGGATATAAAAGGGTGATACAATACTTGCCGGTAACAAGGCTCCGACTATATCTTACACCAAAAACCAAAACAAGACTCCGAAATTAAAAGTGGTATGAGCCACGCAAGGCCCCGAGAGGAAAGGGTCTCACCAATGCATCTGACGGAAAATGAAGGGGAGCTACGATCGGTGGACTGGAGTACCTGCTATAGATCCACCTACAATCATGACACGAATGTAGCGCCCCCGGCAAAAGGGACGTCATTACATTTGAATTGTACTGGTATGTATGAACAAGCCTTGCCCTAAGTAAACTCAAACCATACACAAGTTGCAAGCAATAACAAAATCAATAATCGAATACACAATTAAGGAACAATCAAGCCAAACAAGTCTACAATCTCCCCTTTTTCCCTTCAACATTTCCACATCAATGATTTCACAATTTGATACACTAGTAGAGAACAGTAATAGAAGCAGCAACCAAACACACATGAAAGGAACAATCAAGCCAAACAAGTTTACAAACTCTCCTGTTTCCCCTTCCACATTTTCACATCAATGATTTCACAAGTTGCTCATATTTTGTTTCAATAGTGATTTCGATCACTTTNTGCGGCGCGTAACCCGATCCCACCGTACAGTTACAGTTCACAAACAACACAACAACAATCAACAATTCACAAAGATCAACAACAATACTTCTTAAGAACGACCACAATAATTTACAAGTTTCCACAACCATTAATACCCCTTTTCCTTCATTTTCAACAACTCATATGCAATTTAAGTCACCACAATAATTTCCCATAACAAGCCAAATATGTTATTCCCACAGTTGTTCCAATTGCATCATTTATGATTTTCCTTCCATCATTTGTTTCTCAATTCTTACCACATAACACTTTTCACAATCACGCATTTAGTCATTGTCAATTACTTGCACCATTAAACCACAAACACTCAATAAAACCAATCAAACATCCAACAAACCAACCACAAGAATTTCACAAACAATCCACGTAGATATCACACACCAAATATTCGTACACCAAACAAGGTGATTTTACAAAGGTTAAAGTTAGTCATTCATACCTCAAAGAGCTTTTCCTTAAGTTACTACAACGTTCCGGAAATTCTAGCAACTTCAATCTATTTTGAGACATAGCAAAATTGAGCAAAAATTAGAAAGATATTCATAATTCTAGCTCATTTGAGCATTTTATCAAATACTAGATGATCATCTTGATTTCAAATCCCCTTTTTCAAGACTTCCTTCATTCCCTAATCCAATCTTACTTATTTAAGTTAAACAATCCTTACATAAACCTAAGTTGTACATGCATGTATAAACAATACTAATACACCCAAGAATCATACCTCAATAACCCATCTTATACTCCAAACTCGAAATTAAAAACCTAGGGTATAGAATCTTACCTCTTAGATGAAGATCTTGTGATTGAGTTCTTTGATTCTTGAAGATTGATGCAAGGTTTGGATGATTTAAATGTTGGGTTCCTCCTTATCTCTCTAAAATACTCTCACTTCTCTCTAAAATTAGTAGGAAATGACCCCAAATGAAGCCCCAAAGGCTATATATCAAAATGGGGTCGGGTTCTGAAAATTAGAAAATTAACCCTCCGATGTCAACTATGCTACCGCAGAATCCACCACAGAATGGGTATGCGGGCCGCGGATTCGTCGCAGAACTCATTGCCCAGAACTGGGCTGTTCTGCCTCATTCTGCGACCATTATACGATCGCAGAATGGGTTTTGCGGTCCACAGAGTTCAATCTGCGATCGCAGATTTCACACAGACTCGCATTTTTCCAGCTTTTGGTAATTTGAACATAACTTTGTGTAGGAATGTCCAAATGATGAACGGTTTGAAGCGTTGGAAACTAGACTCAAAGAACTTTAATTTGATAGGTATACATCACCTAAAAACTTATAGATATTTAGATATACTCGTTCAAAGTGGGGGCTTGTGCGAACTCATTTGAAATCTTAGCCTATAATGGACTTTTCCAATTTTTCTTATACTTAGGCCTTTCCTTGGACCCCAAATTACTTAACATGATACTTATACACATATTTACCAATTCTAATTTATGTACACCATGTTAATACCACATAAAATATTATAACTAGCCTACATGGCACCACGAAACCCTAGGTTACTTACGAAATTTTACGGGGCCTTACATTGAGTCTCCCCAAGAAACTCATGACCTCTTTCTAATTCTTTGGCGGTGGTAATTATTGAATGGATTTAAATTTTGATGGATCCATTTCTATCCCTCGTCGACTTACGTTGAACCCAAGCAATTTTCCGGTTGGAACCCCGAATGCACATTTGGCGGGATTCAATTTTAGATTGTACCTTCTCAATCTGTTGAAGAACTTCCTCAGATCTTCCATGTGGTCAGTGACTTTCCTGGATTTGACGGTGACATCATCTACATACACCTCGATATATTTGTGTATCATGTCATGGAAAATAGTAGTCATGGCCCTCATGTAGGTGGCCCCAGCATTTTTTAAATCCAAATGATACCATCTTGTAACAATACATCTCCCACGACGTAATGAAAGCCGTTTTCTCCGCGTATTATGCGTCCATCCATATCTGATGATACCCAGCAAAACAATCAATGAATGACTGCAGCTCGTTCTTGGCACAATCGTCAATCAAAATGGGTATGTTCGGCAAGGGGAAGTCGTCTTTCGGACTGGCCCAGTTGAGGTCCCGGTAGTCGACACTGACTCTAACATTCCCGTCCTTCTTTGTCACAGGCACAATGTTGGCTAACCATGTTGGATATTCCACCATCCTGAGAACCTTAGCTTTGACTTGTTTGATAACTTCCTCCTTGATTTTCAAACTCATGTCTGGTTTAAACTTCCTCAGCTTCTGCTTTACCGGTGGACATGTCGGATCTGTTGGCAGTTTGTGAGCTATAATAGATGTACTGAGACCAGTCATATCATCATACGACCAGGAGAATACGTTCTCATATTCCCTTAGAAATTCTGTGTACTCTTCCTTTTCTGACGGTGACAGGTGAACACTGATGCGCATTTCCTTGACATTCTCTGTATCCCCCAAGTTGATAACCTCAGTTTCATCTAAGTTAGATTTAGGCCTATTATCAAAGTCCTCAACCTCTTTAATGACCTCTTCTGGTATATCATCCTCTTTTGAGTCTATATCCATTTGTTACGTTGTCTCTTCGCATGTCACATTCGTCGATTCATCAAGATAAGTAATAGTAATGCTGTGTAAATAAACTAAATAACAGAGAAAATAATAAGAGCGAGATTTATAAGAAACTAAAATACTTTGATAAATTCCATAATTGTTTTGAACATCAGAGCTCTTTTCGAAATTTAAAGAAAAGACGGAAATAAAATCAACTAGCAAAAAAGTAAAAGATAATGTATGGTGCTTTGTTCAGCCTTGCTACCTCAAAGCTTTCCGGGCCTTGGTGGTTCTGATGGACCAATTATTGAGGCGCGCTCCTTGGCTCACAACTTTTATGGAAGGGCCTTCCACCCCTTCCTCCTCGAATATGACATGACAATCCATATTGTCATATTCCAAGAACAGATTCTTCATTGCCGCCAACGTTTCCTCTTCTTCTGACCCATATATGATGTCTGCCGGCTGGAAAGTCTGCTCCAGGCAAGGTATCGGGTGCTCCAGTAGATAGTAAGGGCCGCGCTATGGTGGCGACCAGTTCTTGAATTCTTCCCAAGTATATCCATACCCCAACCCAAAGGTGGTGCCATGTTTCTTCAGCTTGATAGGTTTAGTGATTCCCTGGAGGTTCTTGTCGAATCCCCTGCCAGGTTCATATCCAGTCCAATTCAGTATACTTTCAATCTTGTTATCCCACCACTTATCCTTGTCCATGGCATTGACTCACTCAATGTGATGGTAGGTTTTTCTGCCTATCTTCCTTATTCCTCCGATCACTGGGATGGTTTGGTGACAGTATATGGGATTACTACCGTCGCCATAAATAATCACCTCTTGGTGATTCCACTCGACCTTCACTACCTGGTGCAAGGTTGATGCTATGGCTCTAGCGGTGTGGATCCAAGGTCGTCCAAATAGTAAGTTATAAGATGATGGGATGTCTATCACTTGAAAATCAATGTCAAACCAAGTCGGTCCCATTTGCAGACACAAAATGATTTCCCCAATAGTGGACCTTTGGGAACCATCAAAAGCTTTGACGTTGATGACCCCATACATGATCTCATGCACGCTCTTCCCCAATGGTTTGAGAGTCACCAATGGACAAATATTGAGGATGAACCCTCCGTCAATCAGAATCTGGGTGATGAAATAGTCTTCACATTGCACAGTGATGTGCAATGCTTTGTTGTGGCTTAGCCCTTTCGGTGGTAGCTCATCTTCGTGGAAAGTGATTATTGGCTCTCTAATACCTGCCCTACCATGTTTGCCATTTCTCCTCCAGTTATGTTGCTGGGCACATATGCCTCACTCAAAACCTTCAATAAGGCATTTTTATGTGCATCAGAGCTTTGCAGTAGGACCAAGATGGAGATCTAAGCTGGCATCTTGTTCAACTGGTCAAAAACTGAGTAATCATTTACTTGTATCTTTTTCCAGAGGTCATCGGGCCCAGTTTCAGTGACGGTCTGTCACCCAGAGGCCTTCTTACTGGAATCAGCTAGATGTTCTGGAGTATAAACCCTGCCGGTTCTGTTCATGCCCTATGCTGCAATTGCTTCTCCAGATCTAGTTTTCCCCTTCCTTCTCGCCTCGGCGGTGTAATCCCAAGGAACCACCTGTGTATGGAATGACATTATGGCTGACATTGCTACATGAATGGGTACCCTCATTTTGAGAGGTAACACATCAACTTCAAATGGTACAAGTGACCCAAACTCAACCTCAATTGGCTATGTCGTCTTTGTGAAAGATGGTGTTTTAAGCTCGGGTTGTACGAACATGTTCACTTCAGCATCCCAGAGGGCTGGATCTGGACTACAATTGGATTAAGTGTGACTGTTGGTTTCTTCAGCTTGTCACCTTCGGCAATCGATACAATCGACCCTTTGGGGTCCCAATCATCTTATACCTCGATCACGTGAATGCCTCCACCCTTGTGGTCAGGCAAAGGGTTGTTGCGAACATTAGAAGCAGGCTCATTCTCCATGATAATCTTGTTGTCAAAAATCTTGGATCTTCTCCTTCAGAGAGCGGCGCTCATCAATGGTATGCCCCTTCACCCCGGAATGGTATGCACAGGTTTTGTTTGGGTTGACCCATTAGGAAAGGTTTTCTAGAGTTATGGTAGGGACAAGGGTGACATAACCAGCATCTTTAAGCCTTTCATACAGCTGGTCGATTGCTTTGGCAATGGCGGTGTACTGTTTAGGAGGTCTACGGTCGAAGTTTGGTCGGGGTCTAGGGAAATTTTGGCATGGTGATTGATAATGAGAGGTCTGAGCATTATAGGCTTGGTAGATGGGTGCGGGTTAGGAATATCTTGGTGAGGCAGGTTGATATGTGGTGGGTGGAGATGATTGGTAAGTAGGTGATGGAACTTGGTAAGAGGGCGGATGTGCTTGGTAATCAGGGGTAGGTTGATATGTGAGAGGAAATACTGGGTAGGTTTGATATTTTACTAGGGATTTTGTTCTTTGTGCAATCATCACGACACTTACATTCTTTTTCTTAGATGTGCCACCAGACTATAGAGCCTTGTTGGTAGCCTTCAATGCCTCAAAATTAGTGACCATACCACTTTTAATGCCCTCCTCGATCCTTTCCCCTAGTTTGATGATGTCGGAGAATTTCTGACCTTCAATTAGCATCAACCTCTCATAATACTGTGGGTCCTGAGCTCGAACGAAAAACCTGTTCATCTGTTCTTATTCTAAGGTCGGCCTGACTTTAGCAGCCTCTGATCTCCAACGAGTAGCATACTCGCGAAATGTCTTTGTAGGTTTCTTCTTCAAATTCTGGATGTAGAATACATCTGGCGCGTTCTCCGTATTGAATCTGAACCTGTCTATGAAATCGGACGCCATACCTACCCAACTTGTCCACTTCTTGGGGTCTTGGCTAATGTACCAAGATAGAGCATCACCTTTCAAACTTCTCATAAAGAGCTTCATGCGAATCTTTTCATCTCTTCCGACTCCGACCAGCTTATCGCTGTATGTCCTCAAATGGACTCTAGGATCCCCTGAGCCATCAAACATCTCAAACTTGGGAGGTTTGTACCCCATGGGAAGTTCGACATCTGGATGAATGCAAAGTTTCTCATAATGCAACCCCTCGATACCTTTGTTTCATTCAACACCCTGGACTCAGCTAGTCAGTTTCTTGAGTTCTGCAGCCAGGTTCCTGATGAGAGAGTCTTTGTCATCAGACTCCGTTGTGCTTGAATTAGGTTGAGTATATTGTGCCATGGTTTCCACATAGATGGGGTTATGGTGGGGATGATCATTTGTGGAGTTTAGTGGTTCGGGAATGAGTAGTAGGGTGTTGTTTGAAGTGTAACATGTGTTGCAGTTTTGATGGGGAGCAAGTTGTTTCTGTGGTTTCGGGTTGTTCTGTGGAGGTGTAGCATTTTGAGCATTGGGAAAGTTGACATTTGGGGTAGTGAGAGAAAATGATAAGTTTACCAAGTTCCAAACTTGGTCCAATTCTTCCTGAAATTTCAACAACTTCTGCTCAAGTTGCGTGGCACTTTCCTTGGAAACCTAAATACCCTGAGTAACCTCTACCCGTTCACCCGAGTTCTCCTTCCTAATGTTGCTCAAGTCTTCCATTTTTGCTTTGTTCTTGTTTCTGATAGGACTCGGAGGAGGAGGAGGTGGAGGGCCCTTAGATATTGTGGAGTAGGATGATGATGCCAGAGTGCACGAACTAACCTTTTGGGGAGGGGAAGAAAACAAAAGTAAAAAGAAAAAGGTAACAAGTTAGTAAGGGTTATGAAAAAATGTTGCAATATTTAAACACATAGCGTAAGAATATAAATTGTGTCCTAATTTGGGTGCCTTGTTGTGCCCGAGGTAAGCCTAGCAACAAGTTGATTTGAAGAACTTATAATGATAAATGCCTCATTTTATTGATAAAAATAAGACGAATCCCAAAACGACACTAAAATTGCGGAAAGTAAAATGTCACTAATGGCCGTGGGCCTTATTACATTAAATCAAAAGAAAGACTCTTAACTACTTGGTCCTAGAAGGACCTTCCCCAGACTCGGCCTCTTTAGCTCCGTCGAACAGCTTCACCAACTCACGCAGTCCCAGCGGTAAATAAGCTCTAGCCAAGTGTCCTCCTTCATTTCCCTCAGCGTTCAGGAAATTTTTGATCCTTTGGATGAACTTCCTTTCCAACTCTACCAAACCTTGCTCCAAATATCCTAGTCGCTTGTTGGCGCTGGCAACCATATCTTTCCATTCTTCACAACTTCTGATGTGCTTCTTGAATTTCCTGATGTTCACTTTTGCACTCTCTGATCCTCTTGTGCAATTGGTTGTACTTAACCTGTATTTTAGCCTTCTCATCGATGACCCTATGACCTCGAATAGACCCGGGTTGTCCTAAACCACCATGATTTTCTTCCAACCAACTTGGTTAGTATGAGGTATAACCAGCGTGGTACCTGTCAGGTTCTACGGAATCCTTTTCCAGGATGATTTTGCAATGCCACATGTGTTGATTTTGACATTTGTATGGGTTATCGTCGTCTTGGAAATCGGCCTTGAAGTGACTCATCTTGTCGACCTTTGGTATGACCTGCTTCCTCCCTGCCTTTCTCATGACTCGGAGAGGGACATAGGGATAAGTTCCTCTTAGACCAATGAGTATAAGGAATGGGGCGTCCCGGGAGAGGATGATGAACTCTCCAGTAGGGAACCATTCAAACATCCACTGCACTTTGTCTTCTTTCATATTTTCAAACAACTCTACCCGCATTTGGCGTCTTTTGTTTGAGCAAACATGTTAGGCATATAGTTCATTCGCCTTGGCTGATGGAAGGTTATATGATCATCCCAGTCTCTGCACAAAATCTCTTGCCGATATTCATCCTTTTGTAGGTGCTCCATAAGCCAGAGTTGGAGCAGTAAGTTAAAACCCTCAAAGTGACTGGCCCCTCGTTTATAGTTCTCCAGGGCTCGGTATATCTCAGAAAATATCATAGGTACTATGCTAAAAGGCTTCCCGTCAATTACTTCTATTATAGTCTTGGTGACCATGGCTAGTCTGGTGTGGATCCTAGCCTTCTTCATAGGAAACACTATCATCCCCAAAAAATAGAACATAAAGACAAAGACCCTCCTGTGGATATGCCCCAATGAGTTGAGGGTGAACTCATCTGGGTAGGTGCGGTAGGACTTGCTATGGCCTTACCTCTCGTACAGATAGTCGAAAGGAATGTAAAAGTCATTCAAACAAGTCAAGTCTTGGTTTTTGTTCAGTCCCATCATCTTGAGGAAACGCCTACCCTTGCGATTTTCTGGCATAAGCAAACCCGTAATTCCTAATTAAGTTAAATTAATTAACTCTAAATTATGATTACCACAACTAAGTTAAGTACCGAATTAAAGGGAGAATTACCAAAAATCAAAATTAAAATTAAAAAGCAAAAAATAAACTATTTTTGTGATTTTGTATTTTTGTAAAGCAACTTAATTAATAATTACTTTTTAAAAATACAAAGTTACATCATAAATGCAAATGCAACATATTTTTTTTTATTTTTCATTCATTAAATAAAATAAACATGTACAAACAATAACAGAAAATGCCACAAAACTCCACAAAATTACAAATAATGGAAAAAATTATTTTGTTTTGAATTTGTGGGAGTAATTCATATAGGGCAAAAATCATGTTCTCATTGGAATCATACTGAAATAGCCAAGAACGTACCAAACGACAAACTCTAGATGCAAGACGGTGTGACCTAGGGCCCTTAAAGGCCTCAGAGAAGATGAGCGTGGCAAATGAGGAGCCATTAGAGGCTTGGGGTTGAAGGGTGGTCGTCGAAGAATACTAGAGAAGGGAGACGATTGACGGTTGCTAGGGTAAGGTTGAGAGAAGGGTGGAGATGAGAGGATTTGAGGGCGGCAAAATCTTAGAAATGAGATAGGGTTAGGGGTTGTGGGAATTAAAAAAGGTATGAGGTCGTATGGACCATTTATCTTGGAGATAACAGTCAGGATTTGATCAGGTAGATAGGTTCCGGGTTTGGGTGGGTGTATATAGGGTGTTGGTCGGGTATTGTAATCCGAAATTTGGCTGGGGCATTGATCATAGGCTAAAAACTCATGTTTTAGTTATTGTAACAACACTATAAGTATTGCATTTCACAATGATTTGAGCTTAAATGATTATGAGTTGTACTAAATTCATGAT